>CAEFZY010077146.1:0-40069 GCA_903066815.1 Brachyrhaphis roseni
TATATATATATAGAGAGAGAGAGAGAGAGAGAGAGAGAGAGAGAGAGAGAGATATAAAAAGCCAGTGATGAACTTACTGTTCCTCTCCACTAGATGGCAGTTCTTAAGCTCACAAAGCCATACAAACGTCTGGTCATATAGCTTTTGCAATCCTGAAGTAAATGACCTACTTTTCAATGAGCCGACATGCACAAATCAAAATAATTTCTTTTCTCAGATCAACATTTTTGTTTTTTCACATGGAGTTTATTTTTTCAGGGCTCGCTCTGTTGTGCGATCACAGATTGCGTAAGTCATGGAGGAAGAAAAACAGGCCTCTTTTTCCCTCACACATTTCTTGACTTTTATCATGTGCTTCAGTGAGGCCTTAATGTCCCTGGATCAGGGGTAAAGTAAAAGGGGACAAAGAGGTGTTCTGGAGTGCGACAACGCTCCGACTGGTGTTTCGATCTCCGCAGGGACGCTTTCGATGGCAAACTCGGGGCCTCACACGAACGGCTCGCAGTTCTTCATCTCTACAGCAAAAACCGAGTGGTAGGTACTCGGCCGTCTTCACAGAATCTCATCGTATCCAGGTGTGTCTCTTTACGGGGCTGAGCTGTTGTGTTTCAATTGGCAGGCTGGATGGAAAACACGTGGTCTTCGGGCAGGTGACGGACGGCATGGATGCAGTCATGAAGATGCAGTCCTTTGGTCTACATGATGGAGGAGTGCTCAAGACAATAGTCATCACTGATTGTGGAGAGATCAAATAAAAACCACAGACTACTCTTGAACGCAGCAGTTATGTTTTCTGTATTTATGATCACTATAATTAGGATTTGTTCAACAGTTATATTTATCTTAATATGAAATTATCAAGATAATGGTCAAAACAGTATGATTAATCTCAAGTGAGGAACATTTAGAAATGTGTAAAAGATTTTATTGATATAATAATGCAATAAGTACTATTGAGACATATTCCTGTTATTGAGAATTCTGCTCAGTAAAATACACTAAGAATACACTTTGTACATTCTGACTTATCTATGCAATCCATTTAATAAAATCAGATGTTTTTTTCCACATCCTCTGTGTTTTTGAACCCTGTTTCTATCATAAATATTTTGCAATTGTCTCTTGGTATGGGGTTTCTGTTGCCTAAGAGTCAAGCTATCTGCTTCTGTTGTTTTGTTTGTGGTGAGGCAGATGTTTCAGTGTGTCGGGACTAAATGAAGGAAGCTTGTTCAGCTACCGAGGGTCTTCTCCTTATGGATACTTTCGATGCAGGTTCTGCTAAAATGTAACCTTCCCAAATATGTCGCCTGCGTGGGAACATCGACTGTGTTGATCCAAAATGTGGATATGGGATATAGCTTAGCATTAGTGTGTGGGGAAGAGGGGACTTCACAGATGTGCAGCTAACCCCAGAACCCATGCACCCACTCACACACACAGTCACAGCTGGGTTCTGAGATGCTGAATGACTCCAGCCTGTAGCTCAGCTTTTAAATCCAGCACCCAGATTTGTCAGAGTGAAATACAATTTCCGATTTTTAGATATTTTTCCATTTTTTCCTACTTAGCCTGTGTCAAGCTTTAATGCTATAGGCTTACACTTTCTTTGTGTGAGCAGTAATGATTTATGTTCACTGATCTGAACCTTCCCTCTGCTTTTAGACACAGTAACACCTGAAGACCATACAGACAAATACAGCTTTTATTAACTTTCCTTACTGTGTGATAAGAAGGATCAAATATATTTCATTATTACTACATACAAAATACTCAAGCTTGACTTCTACAGTACCTTCTAAAGCTAGTTAAGAGCAGTGAATGTTTTACAGTTTCTCATTACACATTTTTATTAGAATTTGCTGTGACAGTCCAACACTAAGTGCTGCATAATTGTAAAATGAAAGAAAAATCAGATATGGATAATCATGTTTGGGTTTTTTTTCCACAAATTAAAATGCAGAAAGTGTGGCATGCATCTATACGGAACCAACTTTCTCCAGCAATAACAGTTGCCCATTTTTTAGGATATGTGCCTTTGCAAGTTTCCACATCCAGAGACTGAAAATTCTGCTCAAATTTATTTGCAAATGAGCTCAAGCTCAGCCAGGTCAGATGTAGATCGACTGTGAATGCCACTTTTAATTTTCTTGCCACAGATTCTCACTGTAATTTAGGTCTGGACTGTGACTGGGTCATTCTATTGCTCTTGTCTGCACGTTTAGTAATGTTCTTTTTTTTTTACAACTATTTATATTGAGACTCTAAATACTAAATTAGGCTGTTGCACTGGATTTTAGTTAAGGATGTCAACATAAAATGAACTGAAAACAAATGCATACCACAAATGTCTGGTTTTCATTAGTAAGAAAAAGAAGGGTGAAAGATTTTTTCTACCACTTCACAGCTGTGCACTAATGTGTGTTTCCTCTATCATATAACATACAATAGAATCCATAAAGTTAGTGGTTGTGACGTGAAAAGGTTTTCTGAAGGGCTTCTTTCGCCTTTTGTTGCAAAACCTTTTCAATAACTGAATTGCTGCACACACACCCACCATGCACTTCTTTGTACTCACTCAACTCCATTGCTGTGTTATTTAAATAACGTTTTACAACTTCTCATTTTTAGAGATGAGATTTTAAAAGTATAACAGGAGGACGTACTCTGTACTTTCATGCACAACTAACAAGCTGTTTTACAGATTGTTACAAGCTGTGGTCTGATTACAGGACATGTGCTCCCTTGTGCCACCGACCCTGCTGGTTTTAAAGCTTCCCGAGGAAAAAAAAAGACAAAACCTTCCACTTGCTTTTTTTAGACTCGCACTTCAGCACAACTAACTTCCTGTCCTTTGGAGCAGGATGTGACATCCCCCCGATTTGAATAC
Source organism: Brachyrhaphis roseni (assembly GCA_903066815.1). Taxonomy (NCBI): domain Eukaryota; kingdom Metazoa; phylum Chordata; class Actinopteri; order Cyprinodontiformes; family Poeciliidae; genus Brachyrhaphis; species Brachyrhaphis roseni. The sequence goes on from CAEFZY010077146.1 coordinate 2,888, forward strand.
AGTTACCAGATGATGAACATGTGAACTACGGTATATGTATTCCGAGTTCAGTCAGTGCAAATGATTTGGTTTTCTGGAACAACAGAGGAACCTGAGGATGTGTTTAGATTTGCACGTAGGATCTTTATTTGAAAGGCAGAAGGAAGAGAGGAGGAGGCCTGGGCCAACCCGAAAGCCTGAGAGTGGGTGGTGCTGCTCATCAACCTAATACTTCATGAAAGTAAATAATGAAGCGACGTGAAAAGGCAAGCTCTCGCCCCTAAATGAAAGCACATGTGTCCTGACCTTCCATCGTTTGTTTGAATTCTCAGATTACATTGTTGCCATAGTGACTTTTCTTTTCCTGTTCACGCTCTGTTTGGTCTAAAAGATGTTGTAACAAACTTGGTATAATTTGGGTCTCCACCCTCTCTTAGTTTGTAGCCATTTTGAATACATGTTCAATATTGTGAATAAGAAAGCTCGGCCTGGAGGAGAGTGGCGCTGTCCTCGACACGTGCAAAACAATGACGTCTTGACAGCTGGGACCGGTCACTTTCTCGGCGAAACGACTCACATTTATCACCCAGCACCCGTGTCAGCAAGTGTCTTTTTTTTATGTGTCTTTGGGGGGTTTTCTATCCACAGCCAGACTCCGGGTGTTGAAATGCGAGGCCTGGCAGCTTTATGTGTCTGCTATCTTTCAGCACTTTCACGGAATGTTTTCCTTTTTCTTTAAAAAAAAAAAAAAGGGGTTTAAACATGTCTCAGTAGACTGCATAACACAACTACCACGGATAATCCATTAGGAACCTCTTCACCGTGATCTATGTCCTGTGTAGGAACTAGAGCCATCAAAGATAAAAATGAAGCGATTGTAAAACAGATTTTTGCACAACTATTTATAGCCTTTAGTTGTATCACAACTACAAACTTCACTGCATTTTATTGAGATTTTATGTGATAGACCAACATAAAGTATTGCTTTACTGTAAAGTCTTAGAAAGAGGGTGTAGACACCATTTACTCTGATATCCCTTGATAAAATACAGTGAAGCCAATTGCTTACAATCTTGCTGGTTTCTAACGTCCACCTGTGGCTAATTGAATCTGAGTATAAATACAGCTGTTCTGCAAAGGGGTCAGAAGGTCATTAGGGAGCAAATGGCATCAGTAAGACCGAGCAACACACAATAAATTCTAAAAGAAGCCCCATTTAAGGTTCGTAAGAAATCATGTCTGGTACAAGAGACATGCGGAGGGTGCTAAATAGGACATGCATTATGCTGTGTGAAGGAAAACTAACACCGCACATTACCCCGAACACACTATTCTAGCAATAAAAAGTGGCAGTGACATCACCGTGCTCTGGGGAAGTTTTCGTCTCCCAGCAGAAGTGAAGCTGGTCCGCGTTGATGGGAAAATGGATGGAGCAAAAGTACTGAGTAATCCTGGAAGAAAAGCTGCAAGAGCCAGGAAAAGAATTGAGACTGAGTGGAAGGTTAACCTTCTCGCAGGACAATGACCCCAAACATTAGAGCCAGGTTTTAAATCAAAACCTATTAAATGATTAAAATGGTCAACCCAAAGTGCAGCTGGAGCTGTTTTGCCAGGAAGAATAGTGGGAGAAAGTCATTGAATGTGCAAACTGGTAGAGACATCCTTTAAGCTATTAACTCAGAGGGTTAAATACAAATGCACACCTCACTTTTCATCTTTTATTTCTTAAAAAACAAACTGAAAATTCAGGTATCCTTTCCACTAACGACAGTAAATGGCACTACTCTGCTATGGTAGTTTATAAATTCCTTATAAACTACTTTCATCTGTTGTTGCAACATGCTAAAATGTGAGAAAGTTCTTCTACACGTACTGTACACATCAGGATTCAATGAGGAGGTATTGGCTGAAACCAGACACAAGATAAATAAAAACAAAACACACTTTGAGCAGATATAAATTTGCCTTTTATTCATCAAGCTCTCAACAGCTCCAAAGCACTAAAATGTTTTCCCATCTATCAAATAAGGCACATTTTGGAATGCCGTTTCATGGACGTGAAAAACAGACCCGTGGCCGACGCTCCAAACCTCTCCGGTCCATGTCTCCCCCCACACCCCCCAAAAAAACAAAAGAAATAAAAAAATCATTCACCTCTCGCCTGCGTTCCGTCCAATTCAAACATAACATTATTGCAATATTGCATTGCAAACATCTCAAGAGATACACACACGCCCACGCCCCCACGCGCACACACACACACAGCACAGAGAGAAACAGAACGTTCCAGCTCGACCACATTTAAGTGTTAACACATTACATTCAGTAAATATGTGTTAATCATAGAGGCTACACTTCTGTTAAATGAAATACTTCAGGACTAAAGTTGCTGATAATGTTAAAACTACTGTAAAGGATTTAAATAAGTGTAAATTGCACAAAGTAATATTTCATCCAAATCCAAACACATGCACATGCAAACTCGGGACAGTTCTTTGTCAAACATACCTTCCTGACAAAAGCATAGCACGTCCTAATCTACAAATACATTTTTTTCTAACAGTTTCCTGTCGTCGCTGCTTTAAGCAAACTACATCTCACAGTTTAATGTGCTTATACAGTGGTGAATATCCATCACTAGATAAGAAACAACAAAAACATCATCTCTGCATGTTAACACAATGAATCTGCATATTAGTGTTTACAAAAAGAATACATACGGCTTTAAGGCGGGTTAGTCGCATAGCAATGTGGGTTATTTAACACTGCTACCAAGTGGAAAATACAATGGCTTATAAATGAGAAAGGGTATTAATTATGTACCAGCTTTTTCTCTAATAATATTCTATGTAGACATCAATATTTCCTTCTTCGTGAAACTTTGTTGCATATTCTATACAAAAAGTGTTGTAAAAAGTCCATAAATATTTCTGCAGGATATTCCTCCAGACGAGTGTAAAATAAAACAAAAACAATTTCCCAGCTTTGATTATTTCTCAGCAATAGGCCCTTCTTTATAGACACACACAAAAAAAAGCTATATATTGATAAACATCGGAACTCATGGCCATCAAATATATACATAAAACATCTTAGTCAGGGAAATAAGTTGCAGATTGCTTTAGAAATTTCAACATCTAGTAATGTTTCCAAAATACACATCTTATTCATAGAAAACAAAAAGCAAATTCTGATCTGATGATGTACTAGAAAATTCAAAATAGTTCATCCTCTGTTTTTAATGTCTTCCATCATTTGATTCTAGAGATGTCATTTATAATGGCACCATTATGTCCCGTTTTTGTGTGGAACCAAACTTTCTGACGGGATTTTCTTCTCCCATAATAACACTATTACTCATGAGGTTAATTTATAAGGCATCATTGGTATGTAGTCTGACAAACCATATAGTGTCACTGAAGAAAGCAAAAGGAGAACGTTAACATTAAGACAAATGGATTGATCCCATTAGTGGATGACTGTAAGGAGTCTGATGAAAGATTTAAAAAAAAAAATCCAAAATCTTCTGTATAAAGGGGCACTCCACCAGTTTAATAAATAAAGTTAGCCCATTCTCGGGTTTTGAAAAAGTAACACCTTTTCAAGACTGAGAAAATTACGCCAACATCATCCTAATGACACGTAATCTCACTTAATCTGGAAATGCCAATTAAAAGGCTTCTTAGTTTTAAGCAGAAAAGCATCAAGAAGACAACTGATGACTAGGACTGACTTTATCCCTAAAAAGCTATAAACCTGATAATTTTTCATGTCAGTGAATGTGTCATAGCTAAGTCAACCATTTACACTAACAACACTCTTCAGTGTGGAAGTTGTAACGGAGGAAAGAAGACTCAGCTGTTCCAGTATTGCTAAGGTGATATAAAGTAAAGCACAGAGGGTGTGAGAAGATTCCAGAGAGGAACAACTTTCTATAGAGACATGTTGCCTCCTCCTTCAGACTGCTACTTTTAAACAGGGAACGAGACATTTGCAGATAACAGGGAGCCAAACATATTTAATTAAGTTCCTTTGTTTTTTCCTCTTTAATGAATCCAGTTTTGCCTGTTATGAAATGTACTGGAGTTGAAAGAGTTGGCTTTGTTTTGGAAATCAGCTAAAAGTCCATTCATTTTTACATCAAATGCACACAAAGAGACTGCTGCTTCCAGTTAGAAATCCTAAGTTTTAGTGCTCTTACTTTGGTTTTGGAGAAAATCATTGTTTAGTTTTATGTTTTATTGCATTCTACGGTATTTCGATTGAGGAAAGTACAAAAAAAGACTGTTTTATTTTGTGCAGCTCTTAAAGAACTCAGAATTGGTGAAAAATGATCAGCAACAGGTTGGAGATCTCCAATATTTGCATCTTGACCATTGACACCACATGGCATTCACAGGAAATCAAATCACAAGGGATCTTTACACCTGTCCTGTGATTGCAATGTGATCCTACTGTTAATGGCACAATAAGAGGTGGTCTTTATGTAGACATATGGCCAGATGCCTTTAATACTCTGTGCTACAGTTAGGTGCCAACTGTTTGCATAAGCATTTCATTGGAAGCAGATGAGGAATGAAAATGCACTAAAGCCCATAACTGGTAAAAAAAAAAAAAAAAAGTACATCTGGTCTTTGCAAACAAGTATCCTGTAAGCTAGTTGTATTTAGCAGGAAAATCAGATTACATCACATTTATGCCAGGCATGAGTCGGTGTACTTTCAGCTCTCCATATGTGATTTAATCAACCCAAAAATACAAGTTAATGCCAGGTGTGATGTCATTTTTTAACAGGCAGTGTAGTTTATAAAAATTATGTTATGGGACCATATGGAAAACAAGTTAGTGGGATTTTGAGTTTATTCCAAGTGACTGAAAGTGAATAAGACACTTGCTTTTGTTAGTATTAAGCCTTTCAGCTTTGTGAACTAAATCGCTGGAGTGCCCTTTTAACTGAAAAGTTGGCATTTAGCTTCATTTCCACACACACAGCAATGTACCAGTATGACTCCAAGTACTGCAAGTAAATGTGTATGGTTTTTTTTTTGTTGTTTTTTATATGACAAAAGCAATATTTTCTTGGATAAATGTAACCACAACAGATTATAAGGAGAAACAAAACAAAGCGTGAGGTCCAAAGTTTTATAAGCATTTCGTTCTGTTGTGAGGATCTAAAAAGAAATAACATCTATGTTGATATTCCATGACAACAGACCACAGTGGGATTGTTATTGCCAGCTGGAAACGCTGGTCCAGCAAACTGCTCTGAAGCGAACACCCGCCATGCCAGTTCAACCGCTAATAGAGGGGCTTTAATCTTTTTCTCATCCTTTGTCACATCTTGAACCTCCATCAGACTTTCTGAACATCACAGTTAGCACATACACAGTTCCACCTCTGAGCCCACGGCACTCACCCTTCGCTCTTGAAATCTTTTGAAGGCACGTACATGTTACAGTATAAAAATATACTCAACCAGCATTTAAAAGGCTACAGTACATATAATGGGGGTCACAACTCGCATGGAAGAGAATCCTTGAAAGGTAAATTCCAATCATTTGAAACTAATATAAAACTCCCTCTGTAATTCTTCAGATCTACAGTTTGATAATACCTCCTGACGTCACAAAGCTTATGACAGAAGGCACTGAAAAAATGACTGTGTTACATCACTTTCAGTATGCATAATAATTTTCAGCTTTCACTTAGCCAGAGTTCAAATTCAATTCCTCCACTTAGAAATGATCTCTGCACTTATTCTGAGCTTAAAACAGATACTTCAGGATTTTCAAAGTGAGGTTCCATTAAAAAGTTATAATTAACCAACATCTTACCAGCAGTAGATAACTTTCTAAAAGAAAAGCAAAGACCAAAGCGAACAGCTACCACGCTACACAAGGCACATGCCAGTATTAGATTATCACAGTATGATAAGCTTGAGTAACAATACTAGAGTATCGCAGTATTTACACAAAAATGAACAAAAAATATATATAAAAAACATATCATGCCTAATTAATTTATAACAGGAGAGCGACAATTATTCTAACTGCTACTAAATAATTAACATATTGCTAATTATTGCTACAATAATGTTATATTTTACAATTTCTTACAGTTATTTTAATAGACTTAAAAACTCTAAAAAGCACCCACAAGATTTAGTAGTAGTTTTTCTGTTATTATACTTCCTTTTGATTTTATGATTTTACTTCGTAGAGTAAAATTGGGAAGGTTAGTATCCTTCTTTCAGCCACACATCTGGCAGTCCACACAAACATGTGGGGGAGGAGGAGTATAAAGATACTTATTGCTCCATACTGTCCAAGAAGGCGCTGGTGACATCTGCAGTCTCTTTTGAATTTCAACATAAAAAATTTTAAACTGAATGAACGGTATCGTGGAAACATTTACTGGTACTGAAATTGTATCTTTGAAACCTCAGGAAGATTAAATATCAGAAACCAGCTCATGCGCACTCCCAAATCCAAAACTTTTAGTTTAAGCCAGCATTACTTAATGAACCTGTAAACCGTTAAATTGTTTGCATTGGGGTGCTGTTACACAAAAGTCGATTATTTTTAATATTAGGAAAATAATGAAAGTAGGAGACAGAGCACCGATAACCTTCCTGTATAAAATCCTGCTGCACTTTCTCACTTTCTTCTTCTTCTACTCTATAATTTTTATTATTTGCTCATATTTCAAGTGTTAGCTTTTTGTTTCCTTTGTTGTTTTGTTCACTGTAGAAGCTACATCCAGACTGTTTCTGTTTCTCTCTGGTTTTGCTTTGGCTGTAGTACCTTCCTGGAGGAAGGCGTCAGCTGAGATCATGCTTCCATCAAGTAATCGATCTCCCTCGCCTGCCATTAACCTTTTACTTCCATGAGCGAGAAAAATAATCCTACATCGGTTCATCTGTTTCTTTTTGTATATTCTGCTCTGTTTTCTCGTGGCAGATGGCCTCTAATACTGAGCCAGTTTCTGCTGGAGGTTTCTTCCTTTTAAAGGGCCATTTTTCCTCTCCACTGTTGCAACATGAATTCTAGGTATGAGGGATTGCTGTAAAGTCAACAAGAACGCAAGTGATTGTCTACTGTCGCTGCGTGCTCATCCAGGGGGCGCGGAAGCTGCAAGTCAATGACTAGATGCTGGGTATTGTCTTTTGACCTCACATTGAATAATAAACTGAGCTTAATGTGCTGTTCGATAACTAGGATCAATTGGAATGTATGTGTGATTGAACTGAAAAACAGTTTTGTGAATCGCCTGGAGACATTTCTTGTGAATTGGCACAATATTAATAAACCAAATTTTTGCCAAGAGTAATTTACCTGACAGAAAAGCAAGGCAGTGCAAAAATACATAAAATTGCATTAATTTAAACGGCTGTAATATTTTCCTTTTTGCACAAATTCTTTTTTTTAACACAAAGTTAACCTGGCAAGAATACCCTACGTGGTATTTTCAGTACCTGAATCACACAGGAAGATCATTGGTGGTGCACTACCTCATACCTCCATTTCCTGTGCAGATAACCCCCACTGTAAAAGTGACATCACTTTAAAGGTTCATACCAGACATTTTTCCTACAAACTGCTGGCCCCTTTCTGACTAGCGGTTAGCTTCAGCCTGTGGATTCAGCTAATTTGGATTTATACAAAATAAAAACGAAAGCAGGTGTCATAACTTTTAAACAAAACCTCTCTTCAAATACCCTGAACCATACCTTTAGCCTTCCTGCGTAGCCTCCCTATTCAGCAGATAGCTACTGGACACAATGGTGAAGGCTTTGGAAATATCTTCCAGATACAACTACAATGTATTTCAATTAATTTACTGGCTTGTCAAATGCTAGTGTAACAGTTTCACTTCTAAGTTTTTTTATATATATACTGTATATATATATATATACTAATTCAATTCAAAGCATGGCAAGAACTTCATTGCTATAAAGAATACTGTTTAACAAGATCATATTCAGACTGAAACTTGTCCTATAGATTGACTCTTCTTTTGATTTGAAGCTACAGTAATCTGTCCAACATCTGCTGCTGCTCAATACAGCTATCTCCAAATTTGCAAAGCTAAGAAAAATCTCCAGAGGGGTTCGGTGAAACCGCTTCTGTCAACATTTTCAAAAATCCCTCTGAGGAGCGACTCTATACGACTGAACCTACAGTAGTTCCTAAATACACATGGACGCAGTAACACAATGTGATACACAAACATAGAAAAAAAAATATTCCATATGTCCCAGTTAAATTTCAAATTGCACACTAGAAGAACAGGAAATAAATATGTGAAATGTAAGCTCGGGATGTATGGCACTTTATCCCTCAGTTAATTCACAGTTAGTAAGATGTGCTGCTGACCCCTAAAACGAACGGTCGAAGGCCTTCTTTTTCATTTTACCATCGCTAGAAGCCTCCTGACTAAAATGTTCACCACATCGCATACTTCACTTGGCAGGAAAAAGGAAAGCAGATCTCTGTAAACACAAAGCCAATGAACCCCAAGGTGAGGTATTGACACTAAACATATCGTCAGTAACACCAATACGATACATGCTTGGTGCAAATTCATTGATACATTAATTTGCTGGAGTTAAATATACATTTGGAGTAATGCAGTTTCTAGTACATGGTTTTACAATTTGTTGGAAAGCGTGCAAGATGAATGATCCTGATCTTACAGAAGGAAGGTATCAGAAAAAAAAAAAAAGAGAGGACTAGAGCTACCGTCTGGAAGCAGAGTGGACAAGAAGGAAAGACCAGCTTGTCAATAGGAAGATAACATGAGTTATGATGGCAAAGTTCTTTCCCTCTGGGTAGAGATGATTATTGCACGCGGCGGCAGTAGTAGCCCAGGACTTTACATTTCTCACACAGGTGTTGTGGGTGCTCTTTACTCTGGTCAGACACATCCAGGCCGTCCGGCTTCTCCAAAGGTCGCTGGAGAAACAAACAAAACAAATGAGTCAGACTAATTAAGTAAAGAAGGACACTTCAGTTTTGACCTGTTACCTGCAAGGAAGTGCTTTCCGCCAGGTCATTTGCCAGATCCTACAAATATAGTCATAACCTCTTATTGGCAACAGGTGGTGCAAATCTGAATGTTTTTATGTCGCAAAGTGTTATTCTCAGTTCTGGCAGAATACTTATAGGTACATCGATACCAGAGCTCACACTCTGATTGGTTGAATAGTCCCACGTGTTCACTCCTTCCTTACATCGGCAAGCGCAGTCTCTCCAGTGATAAACGTTTACATCAAATCCTGTTCACAAAGGTTCTTCTTCTTATAATCTCTCCATTTTAACTGAGGCGTAAACATTTTGATGTCGATCAGAAATAAATCCCCTGTTTGTGATAGAAATCCTTTACTGAGAAGGGGGGGATTCAAATTTCAAAATGATTTATGGAGACTCATAAAACTGAATTGATTATGCAGATTTAAATCAATTAAAGATGTTAGTTACTACAAACTATAAACTATAGAGCGAGCAGTTTTACCAGCAGTATGTTTGACCTGATGCACACCACATGGAAGTTCTTCATAAAACAGGTTTGTACTGAACACAATTAGCTCAGAGATATGTAAAGCTTCAGCACGCTTTAGCTGTACCAGAAAAGAGGGAATTTTTCATCTGATTATGATGGACTGTTTGGAAATATTAGCATCAGGTTTCTTGGAATCATTATCAGCTACAAAGGAAACGTTTCAGAGCGAGCACGTTTGGAGGTGATTTTAACAGCCCATCTGGAAATTTTTCCCTCTCATTTATTCCTTTCTTCTCTGGGGTTTTCCCCCCCCTGAAAACACTTATTTATTCCAACTGCTTTAACTAAAGGAAACCTGGTTAGCATGGGTCATTACAAAGAGATACTTCAGACTTCCACTAATGACTCTTCCAGCAAGATCTGGGGCTTTACTAGTGCTGTGTCAAAGACATTAAGTCCCAAAGCAAAACTGGAAAATATAATGGAGATTTTATGGAAACCATAGTGGTTTCAGGGAACCATGGTGGACGTTCTTTCTCCTGCTGAACTGCAGTCGAGCAAGAGACTCATTCAGACTGAGGAAGTTAATTGGCTACTATTGTCCTATTGAAAACTAGTTGTGTGTGATATAACAGTGGGATGCTGTGAAATCAAGACTCGATGAAGTGCGAAAATATTAGAGTCGGGACTCCAATGTGGTGTTGTTCTTAGATCAGGTATCAGGGCGAGGCCACTGATACATAATCCCAATCCAGGAATGGTTCTGTTTGATGTTGAAATGTTTCTGGACACGTTTATAATATAGCATTGCCAGGAATCTCATTAAATAAACCAAAAACTCATCATAAAAGCAAACAATGTGCAGTGACACTTTACAGAGGAGACATAAAAGGCCACAGCAGCTGACTGAACAACAGAAAGTGGTTTTAGTTTAGATTTTTGAGCTCTCATACTCTGTCTATCAGGGAGAAAATGCGATGTAGAAATGTCAGCACTCTGTTAGAAGACACAAGTTATATGTTTTCTAGGATCTGGAACATGTGTGTGTTTCAGTCAGGCCATCAATCACTAAAATGCTAAAAAAATAATAATAATAATTAAAATGGCAACTTTTTAGGTATTTGGTTGTTGAGCTTTTTGTTCATTTGAAGTGTCGCTAATCTAAAGTAGAATGTTTGCTCTCACAAAGCACCACCTATTTCCACCAAAGTCCTTCTTGAAGCTGCCGTCTCCAGCAGTGCCTCCACCTCTCAGAGCACCCCTCCCCCACACAGCTCCTCCAGACTAGCAGCAGCAGTAAACTCCTGTTGGAATTGAGAGTCTGCTGAGCTCATCATACAAACTACGTCTCAGTTCAACGCTCCTAAGAACGTCATATATTTCATATACAAAAGGCTATAAAATGGCACCATGTGCCTGGAAAAAAATAACACCGTACCTTTACGATATTTTGAATAAAAAGAAGTTGACACCCAATCAGTTAAAGCTGAAAATTCCTGGCATGACTTCCAGATACAGTTCGAATCAAAATAACAATTTAAAGCTTATAGATTAAAAGAGAATAATGTAGTTAGTTTTGTCAATATTCTAAGGGATCGGATCACGAAGCTGAATTTTTATGAAAACCAAATATAGAACTGAAGCTTTACTTTCAATTGTTTCACTTGTGACACATGGCGGAAATCTTTTATTTCCAGCTTCAGTTTTTGCAAAGGTTAACAGAGAGCTGGGCCTCTAGCCGTCAGTCTAATTTTATTTCTGGAAGTGGAATTGCAGGAATGTGGAGAAGCATAAATATTAAAAGATGAAATGTTTGGGATAAATATATCTCCAGCTGGAAAACAGTGGATTCTTTCTTCGCCTCTACACCAAAATAAACTCTGAGAAACATTTTTTGGACAGAAAGCAAAACACTGGTTGTGCAGCATGTTAATTGCAGCATGTGTGGTTTTGAAAAAAAAACTTTATGGTTAATCTGATTTCATGTTTTCTTCCTGAACATGACAAGACTTTTTGCCACTTCCTAAGTGGCAGAAATTTCTAAGTGAGGCATTCATAAATGCATTTTTCTTTGAGTCTTGAACAGACTAACTGCCTACTTCTAAACATTTATGCATCAGGAAATGTAATTTGTTTATTCAAAGTTTGTACATCAGTGTAGATAAAGTGGTTTTTATTTCCTTTAAGTGAGGCCATCTGGAAAATCCTTGAACCAGAGTCTGAATTCAGTTAACTTTAGTTGAAATGAGCCAGATTCCGTGTGCAACATTTTCCCACTCAGATCAAGTCACAATATGTTGGCTGATGTACCTGTTTGTGTGGATAGACGTTGATGTGGCATTTGATGCATTCCTGTCCCATGTTGGCCCAGGAGTTGCCACTCATCCACTTCCTCTTACACTTGGGGCACTTGTACTCGCCAAAGCATCTTTTCTTCCCTTGGTAGGGTGTCAGTCCTTCCCCCTTGGGTCTGGCCTGTCACAGGAGAAAAATAAGAGTTTCATTCGGCTTTAGATCCTTGATATGATAAAACAAAAACAAAGCAACAGCCCAAAGTTGTTGTTTTCCTGCAGAGGGACATTTTAAAACACACTTCTGTAGCACACGGGTAACAACTGGGTGTTTCCATCTTCGTCGCACTCATATATCAAACTTCATCACACGCAGAACACTCCTACACACAGTTTTGGCTCGATATGCGGTCATATAAATGACGTTTGCTTCCATTACAGCTGTGTTAAATTATTCCTCTGATTCTCAACAGGGAGATGATTGCGAACAGTCAGTCATGAAAAAAAAAAAGCATTCACCCGAGGACGATATTGTCAAAAGGCGCCGCCCCATGACTTCATGTTGGCAGCTGTATTTGGGCCACTATAATAACATTTGGTAAGGAGACTTTTTTTTCTCCCCGTATAGAAGATTGTCGCAAACATACACCACAGATGACATCAACAGCATAAATCACAGGCTGCCAAAATAAACCCGAATGTTAATGTATCTGTTAGTTTATTAGAGCGTGTCATTATCAATCTGAAATATCTGCTCAGGTCCAGCTCTCTGTCAGATAAGTGGAATCAAGGGAAATTTTCAACATGCCTTTTTTTGCATGGAGTGATATCAGATGTGGCAGAGAAAAAAATGTATCTTGATGCACAGCATGCATGCAGCTGATGGCAGCGCTCCAAAAAGTCAGGAAGTTCTTTGGCTTTTAGGTGATATCTAAACTATCTTGACACTCCTGACTCCATGCAAGATCATTTTTGGACATCTTGGATGTAGATGATGAGGGGAACAAGAAGAAAGGTGACAGTCGGAGCAGTGCCTTGCGAACGTGAACTCCTTGAGCTTTTTCACATTTTTTCACGTTGGAACCACAACCCTCGTTTTATAATTTTATAACATACAATTGATAAGCGAAGGACAATGATATCTGATTCTCAACAAATTAAAAAAAAATCTGCAACATGCACTTTTACTCATCCCCCTGATTTAATTCCTTATAGCACCACAACTTACAGTTACAGCCTTTAGTTATGTGTCTTAACCTGATTTCCACAGCCCAAACAGTACTGTGGAAATGTGCATAAAAATAATGGGAATAAGTCTTGTAGAGCTTCATCAGTACTACTGAATTAGTTTCAAGAAAGGTCAAAGTTCCCCTTGCTGACCTAAACCACTCTCTTTACCGTATCAATTACAGGTTAATGCCATCAACTTGCTGATATATGGTAATAAAGTGCAATGCAAAAAGGTATAAATGTTAATTTGTTCCTGTTTGTGTCAGCTTCATAAATTATTTGATCTGATAGGCCCAAACAATGTTTGTTTCCTGGTTGTATCATGAATGTTGTGGTTATTTGTGTTTCTACCAATGGTATTTGTATTTTTCTAAGCAAATTACCTTTGGGAATAATAAACTTTACATTGATCTCCTTTTCTACCCAGCCAGTTTAGGTGGACAAATAAACATTGGTATTTTTGCAGCTGTTTATTTTCAGATGATTTGGTTTGCTTGATAAATTTATCAAAAACACTGAAACCAAATACAGTTTTCCTTCCACTTCACAATCGCTCACCGGTAAAAGATGTGAAAACATTCAAGGTCTAAGAACACTTATGGAAGGCACTGTATTCCTGGCCGTTCCTCGCTGTGAGTCCCAGCCTGAGTGTGAGTAATAGAAACTTAAATCAGCAGCATCTGGTGCTTTCCAAACAGACGTCAGCACTCTGCATCAGCACTAGCAGGTCCGGAGTAAGTATGCAGGGCTGGGCTTCCATCTGGCTCTATGGGACCATGACCTCAAGCCCCAACTGTCAGTGTTGCATCTTCAACTGAGAACGCATGCAGCCTGGAAAATCTGACTCCTGCTGGCCTTATCCACATCAGTTCGTATTCACTCTGCCTGGTGTTGCTCTCTTGATGCAATCAGTGCTATGAGAACGTTTTGCTGGAAACTTTGCTGCAAATGATGCATCTACTGTATGGTCCAAGTATCAACCAGATGACATTCTCGTTTGTAAAAACCTAAATATGATGATGTAAACATTATGGAAATGTATGGGAGCACTGAGATTAATACCCAGAGGGTATAATCTTAACCCTTGATATTCCTTTAGAAACCCAAACCTAGAGGATAATTCCAGATAGAGCTGTTTGTACTGATGTGAAAGCTAAAATCTATGATTTTGCAGCTAAGACTGAGCAGAACAGAAACAGAACTCATTCACCTCATGTCCATTCCTTATTTTGCTCCAAGCTAGTTTCCAGAATCTGGCCCTTGGCCTCTGGCTGCACATCACGATCTGCCTTTGCTTTAGGACTTTCAGATTACCTCAGACCTCTCTGGATAACCAAGCTGTGTTGTAGGAAAAAGATGGATGTAAAATTTTTAAACCTCTGATCATGTTGTACACATCATGACTTTTAATGGGTAAGATATTTGACACAGAACCCGACATGGTTCATTATGTACAGTTTTTTCATTGGGAACTTTTTGTACACAGAATAATTTATTCACATGCGTAGACAGCTGATGACTTCAGTATCCTTTCCACAATCTACTCATAATCTACTCCAGTAAAATTTGGTCACTCGGTGTGTTTTTGGTCTAATCGTACTCAAAGTGTATAATATCACAAAGGTTGAAAATGGCCCGAACAATTAATAGAACATTGTCATTCTTCAAAAATGAAATGAAATTACAGTTGAAACCAGATATTTACATACACTAAATAAAAGGACACAAACATGTTTTTATGACTATCTGAAGTTCAGACAAACACGTTTCCTGTTTTAGCTTAGTTAGAATTACTAAAGTTATTTCTATTTGCTAAATGCCAGAAAACCAGCAAGAAAATATTTAGAATTTTCTTTTGCAGCTTTTCTCGAATTCAAACACCTATACATCAGGGGTTCTGTTCTTTATGCTGTGAAGAACCAGCATCTTCACAAGTTTCTTGGATTTGTTCTGGAATCAATCTGCAAATATTGAACCAAAATACATTAATCTATACAACACAGGATCCATCTTCTTTCTGAGAAGTCGGACATTCCCATCATGTATCTACTTCTATGAAACTATTTGAAAAGAACCTTAAAGCATTGATGAGTTGTTCACAAGGAAGAACCAGATTTGTGCAGCTGCACAATTCTCTTCCTGATATTTTGGCTGATTCTTCTGACCTTCCCATCATATCGAGCAAGACAGAAATGTGGCTTTAAATTACATCCACAGGAGTTTCTCCAATTTACTCAAATGTGTCAGTTAACCTATCAGAAGTTTGCGGAAAGAAACCCAAATTTCTTATGTTTATATAACCAAAGTTATACATTTTGAAATACAGTTATTCCTGATACTGAACAAAGGAATGTAAACTTCTGAAAATGAGAAAAGTTGCTAAAAATATTCTAAAAAATGTTCTCACTCTGTTTTCTGGTTTTTAGTAAATAGAAATAGTTTTGGTAATTCTAACTAAGCTTAAACAAGAAATATTTTGTCTGAATTTCAAACAGTGATTAAAAATTTTTTGTCTTTTTATTCAGTGTGTGTAAAAATCTGGTTTCAACTGTATATGTTAGTATTTTAAAAAGATTTATCTTCTTAATTTACCGAAACACTAAACTACCGAGTTCAAATCAAAATCATCCACTAAGCAATTAAACTAGGAATTTCTATTAATATCCTCCATGAAGTTTCAGGAATGTTGTTCAGTTAAATCCTTTTGTACAAAAGTGTGTTAATCATTTTTTATTATATTTCATTTTTAAAATGATCCACTTTTATGTACATTCCCTGTGCAAATTTGGCTTTGCATAGCTGCAAATCACCACGGAGCTCGTTTGGACACTTGGAGTTGTAAATCTCGGCATTGCACTTAAACTGTGGTCAGCTGTTATGGGGCCATTGCAACACTTTGGCTGTCATGGAGGTCTCAGGCAAAAGCAGCGAGTTTAGGAACTGAAGTCACCAACTTTGCAGGCCCGGTTGGTGCTGCGCAATCCACCAGACCCCCACAAAACATGTGGGAAATGATGCCACAACAACATCTGGATAGCCGTGTCATAACAGACAGCACAAACGGAGAGAGCAGAAGAAAACAGATAGGTTTGTTTATATATATATATACTTTTGTCATTCTGTTTTTACTTATGCGGTGAAAAGCAGATTAAAACTCTCCGTTGTAAATGTTTTAGAGTTGATTTCCAGAAAAGCTGAAGTTATTAACTGTACACAATGCACTCAGCTCAGTGAGTAATAGGATCAAACTGCGTCATCACACCACACAGCGCTATGGGAGATGAGCTTGCATGGGAAGTCTTTTTTTTTTTTTTTTGCACGTTTTCCTTTTTGACTACTCAATAAAAAGCTTAGAGTAAAACCTAAATGGGCATATTTCAGCAATTTGGAGCGTTTTAGTTGTCTGTCAACCAGGAAAACATTGCGAAACAGCTGCTGACTTCTGTGCCAAAAGGCAGTAAGCGGAGTTTGTCACTGCATTTTTTTTTTTTTTTAAACAGTGCTTGGTGTTTGTTTAAGTCCCGAGGCTGAAGGCTTGTGAGCTGAAGTAAGATAAGGGTCAGAGAGTGTGTAGAGGACAGAGTGCTCAGAAAAGAAACACGTCCTCGTATCGCACACAAATGCATTCACATTTTGGGTCAGTCATCTGTTAATTGAGGCATGTACACATATGTGATGGACACACTCACAGACGCAGCGTCAAGACGAGCGTGGCCACACACAGACATGAGCAAATACTGCTTCCCGGTCCTTTAGAGTGGACACAGGCAAACTGAACAGATTCCACATCCACAGGTTTTCCTACACTCTCGAGGCCCGACTGGAAAGTCTCAGTGCACAGTTTCCGGCAGTACTCCTACTCTGTTTCACCCCACCCCCCCAGGAGTACACAAGTCGTTCCTTGGCTCCTATCGCAGGATTAATGAGCTCACACACTGCATTAAATAGAATAAACAGAGCTGAACTTGAAACACTGAAATGAAAAATGGGAGAGAAGGAGACACTCTAGCAAGAAACTTCTTTAGGATTTGATGAACATACTTAAAAACCTGCAGAGTGATTGAAAAGGAAAGCGGACAAATTCAATGAGCAACTATAGAAAGACCTTCCAATCAGCCTTTAATATTTGAGGGGGGGAGGAAGGTGAAACAGAGAAAGGAGGAGGAGAAGAAGGAGGAGGAAATCCAAATCCAAAGCAGATGGCCTCCATAGGGGCAGAACACTGAGAGCTGTCGTAAAATTGCTGCTCTGCTTTCAATTAGACCTTACATTTCAGAGACACAGAAACAGAGAGGTGGGGGGATGAAACAGTGTTAACATACCACTGAAGTTCTGGCCACAACGACACTGGACTGAACCCATTATGTGAAGGAATGCAGCGAGAAAAAAGCAATCTTCAGGAGGGACTGTGTCAGACATGCACAAATAGAGTGACATTAGGAATCTGAAGCACGAGCACCATTTCTCTGTACATTGCTAAATTAGAAAAAATGTGTGAGTGAGTTAATCCAGGGAAGACGACACCCAGGTAATAGGGTGAAATTGATTTAAAAAGACATGTGGTTCAGACATTTAATCATAAAATTCCAGTTTCGACATCGTTTTGCCACAAAACCATGTAAAATCTTTCTTTCAGTGAATGTTTTAAGCATATTTCTATCACCGACCATGGACAAAAATGCAACCCTGACCACTGTCTTCAAGGTGGTGTTGAAGTCAAAGCTGATCTCGTATATCAATACGAGTAATGACCAGCGGACAGACCCCAGACTGTAGACACCTCCCCAAAACCTGAAACCTTAATCCTCTGTTAAACAGGCTAGCCTTGGTTTAATGTCAAAACCCTCATCCAAGTCAAACCTAATGGGAATTATCACCAAGGCTGCTGCTTTCAAGGCTGCGGACAAGATTTCATACTTTCTCAAAATATATTAGCCAACACGTGCACTTTTGATGGTGAGGACTTCATATTAAACCCGAGGTCAGACCACAAAAAAAGTATGAGGAGAAAAAGTCTACAGAACGTTTTGTGCAAATACCTAATTTCATTCAGCATTATGCGAGTAAAACAATTGAGTAAAGTCGTTTGAGAAGCATCTAGGGCATCTATAAAAATTATCTAATCTGTAAATATATAGTTTTATTTCAGTAGAAAGTCACCCCAATATATAACAAAGATAACAGAACTATTTTTAATGCATTTCATAAATAAACGACCATTTCTAGTTACTCTTGAAAAAAAGACAGACAGGAGCAGATGCCTTTAAGTAAGACAGGCATGTGTCGATCTTCATAGGTTAGGAAATGGCTACAAGACCATCGTTTAAAAAGCCTAAAACAACTCAATTGGTGTCAAATGAGGCTGGGTGAGGACCAGAGTTTACAATTAATTTTCAAAATGTGCTTTACGGGGATTTGAGAGGGAAGTGTGAAACTGATATGTCATACTATTTTTTAAGATAAATAATGTTAATACTAAAGAAATAGTGGCTTAAACCACTTAAATTAAAAAGAAGCTGAATTGGATATAAAAGCAGCCGGTTTGCATTTATTTATATAGTTTTGTAAAACTATATATTGACTTCCCTTTAGGTAAGTTGGCATCTGACCTAAAGGAAAGTTTAGGTAAGACTTAGGCTAATAAACCAGAGAATAATACATTACCTTGTTTTGAAGCAGTCTCATGGTTTTCACGTCAAATCTCCTCACCTATGTGACTTTTTTCAATGCAAACATTTGCACTTGTAATCAATGACAGAACAGATGGCTCAGTCACTTAGAAGAACTGCAGCTGAGTTGATATAGTAAGCCTATTACCTGTTTGTTCAGTTTTTTTTAGCCAAGAGTTGCAGACCGGTTTTGCACCTGGTCTGTGCTCCGATATCTACTTGGTGACCTTGTCCGCTATGCTAGGTACGCCATTGTCTCTTAGTACCAACAGGTGAATGAATATGGAGCTCTAGAGATTTAGTCTGTCTTTGTTTTTAGCCACACTTTTTCAGACCATCGAACAATTTTTAATTAAATACAAAACTGTTTTCAAATTACTTCATTTGTTAAAGGCAACAAGCAATCCAAACCAACCTGCAAGTGGAAAAAGTCTCCCACATATTCAATTATAAATTAACTGTAGTGAGCCACATTCTTTGGCTCACTACAGTTGTGTAATCACAGCTGTGATTGGCTTCATTTAATAGAAATACCTAAACTAGAATCTATCTGACAACATGAAGTAGGCTAAAAGATATAAAAAGGCAACTTTAAGCTTCACACTGCTGTACATCCCACTAAGCCTCTGTAATTAATTAGCTAATTAATTAATTGTCAAATGTTACAATCTCAGTTTTTTCCATTTGTTAATGCTTAAGTCACGTTAACGATGCAGCACAAAACTCCACTTCGTGATGTGATTCTGTTCGACGTGTTAAACTATTCGCACAGTATAAAGTTTTGTGAAAACTGAGACCGTGTCAACTATTCAAAGAGAATGTCTAAGGTTGTTTCACAGACCACAAAGTTAAAAGCAAGAACATTTTGTTGGGTCATTTAGGGCAAACCAGTCTTGTAGAGCTTTTCTCCCCAGAGGGAATAGTTCGGCTGACCACATGAAGGCAACTCACATGTGGAAGAGATATGTATACCTGTCACTGTGAAAACAGGAAAACTTACGTTTGTGGAACCATCACGTTTAATGTGTTGTCTGACATAACAGAGATGACAGAAAAAAAGATCTGAGGGTGCCTGTCGGCCAGAACTCTGGACCAAGTGGGGGGCATGCAGATGGTAGCAACTTCAAGCACCTCAAAAGAATGGCACTGTCACCACCTCAGCTGTGTCCCACTGCGCACAGGACAAGCATTTTTTATTGCTCGTTTCCGCCACTGGGGTAAACAGCTGCAGCTTCATGCCAGAACCTCAGCCAGGTGCATTATGGGAACTGTTTATCAATCCCACCATGCACTGCAAGCTCTAAATACAGCCACTGTTTTCTGGTCATTCGTCTTTCTCTCTCTCTCTCCTCCCCTCTCTCTTTTTCCCTGAAGTCTTTCTCACCTCCTTCCCTCCCTCTGGTCAGCTCCTTTGCTGGTGCAGCTGTCTCTTTATAATGCCTGTAAGGAAAAGTGGCCGAGGCTGAGAGTGATGGGAGGAACAGGTGCGCCGATTGAGGGATACGTTTGGCCTGAAACAAGCACAATGCACCTCTGTTCGTGAAAATAATCTCCTCTGAAGGAGGGTGCACAGAGTAGACAGACAATATACTTAAAGTAACAGGAAAAACAAGTTGGGGTAAATTATAGGGTGCAGAATTTTCCTTTGCAATCAACTTCAGAACAAAGGCTTGGCTAGTATCTCTTTAAAAGAAAAATGCAATCAAATTGGAAAACAAGTATGTTAATTGCAGTCAGATTAAATTAATCCAGGTCTACATTTTGCAACTAATAATTACCTTTAATCACCCATGACGTCATTGGCAGTTGGATGTGATGCTGGTGTTAATGAGGACAAACCAAACCATATACAGAATCCCCCCCACAAAACCCTCTCACCCTTTGGAAACAATTGCAGAGTCATTAAATGAGCCTCGGTTTGTTTTTCAAGCGTTCACGATAGAGCTGCCTCAGTCCAAGTTGCCTCTGAACTGCTGGGCCGCTCCCCAGTGTTCTGCTGAGCTCCAGTCACCGGCTCGCATCTGGAAACCATCAGTGTAAACAAAGGAGCAGCGAAGGAGCTCAGGCCACGCTCTGACTCTCCACATCCCCCAGGACATCACTCAGAGAGCAGCCCAGGAATGCCAAAACGGCACTCAACTTGTGTGTATTGCATTTCCATGTGCCCATGAGTGGGAAAAGTGCGCCTGTGTCTGGTCTTGTGTCCTCATCTCAGAGTTTGTATTGAGTTTGGCTGAAGTTCAGAAACAGATAGGTTGACAGATAGCGAGGACAGGGTTCACTTCACAATGTTAGCTTTCGGCCTTTTGCGTTGGGTTTTTGTTTGGTTTGCTCATTAAGCGTGGTATTTCTGATAAGGCTTCTAATTGCTTTAATGTGGTTTCAGTTAGCGTGCTAGCCCTGGCTCTGTGATGAATGCTACAGGGGCAGAAACTTGGACAAGAGGTTGAACCTGAGAACTTGTTCTCCTCTACGAAACATCAAAAGGATCAAAGGATCAATCAAGTCTGATTCTTTTCTAAGATATCACAGGAAATATTTCCAGAGATTTAGTAACTCCATATCTATTAATTATGTGGTTTGGTTGCTTTTGCTTCAGCCTAAATTTCCAACATGATGCTCATAGAGACTGAACCTCTTTGATGCTTGTGTGCACTGTGCATGGACTTCACCCCACAGCCGAGATAAGAAGTCTTATCTTCCTTAACTGTCTCTAAATATATACTATAGAATCACACATAATTTGCTGCACACCACCTCAATCGTTATGTGTGCTGCACCACCAAGCACACATAAAGAAGCCTGCAAGTTATTTTGCAGACACAGAACATGGAGTGGGGGTTCAAGTCTGCTCAAGCTTCACAAAGCATAGAAGTCACAGGTTTCTATCAAACTCAGAAAATGAAATAATAGCAAATGACGATAATTCAACAATGTAGCCTTACCTATAATTGTCTTTTAAATGTGTCTAATAAACCTCACCAGACGCAATGGAACAGTCGTTATGTTAGGGGACCTTTTGCACCAGAGGGCAAGTCAACCCACTCAACTTATTTTTAGGGCACACTCATATGAAGTTCACCCAGCAGCCATGTCAGAAAATGCAGCTTTGAGACTAGATGCTAATATTTATGAGTTTCAAGGCAATGGTTTATAAAATTGGAGAAAAACTCTTATTTTTCACCATGTTCAACTAGCTGAGAACTCTAACAAAACAAGTTATGCGCCAAATTATTGACAAGTCAGAGAGGACGCATGCTAACATTAGCCTAGCGCCTCAGGAAGTTCAAAGATCCCGGTGAGTAAAATGCACTTTTACTAAAAACTTTTCAAAACTGACTGCGCAGAGTGATATAGTCCTTTTGAAATCAATTGTAAACCTAAGAGTGTTTTAGCTAAGGTGATGGAACATTTTGGCAGATTTAATTTTATGTTAAAGCATAAAAGACTGTCAAGACGCTCCAGGTAGATAAATAACAGTCTCTGGTTATATTTAATCTTACCTCAATTATTTGAGGTAAATCTCACTTAAGGGCTATGAATAACTGTCTGGAATGGCTTAAGATATTAAATAACAACAGGTGAAAGATTTAAGTTCATCACTAACATATTTGAACAGAAAAGTCTACACACATACAACATAAACACGAACAGCTTCTCTCCAAATTATGTTTATCTATAACAAAATAATTCAACCTTCCAGTTAAAATACTTTAAGTAACAAACTCACTAAGCTAGTAACACTCAATAAAACTTCAAAGTAAAAATGAAAAATGAAAACAAATAAACTAACAAAACGTAAAACAAATTAGAACATGGCCAAGAATCAATAAATTGACTGTCTGATGTTGCATTGGCATGCATTATGTATATATTTCGTGCAATAATTACGGTTTGCTGGATATGTACATGTCAACAAAAATAAGAAAAAGAAGGGTATTTTTCTTAAAGCATCTCATTATGCTACCCTGAACCTTTATCAAGGTAGCTGTTATGTAAATGTAAGTAAAAATCTTCAGCAATAAAACTATAACCAGTGATTCGTTCATATTTCATATATTTTAGCTGCATTAAAAGGGTCATAAAGCCTAAGAAGAGAAAGACTAGTTCTCTCATATGTCAGATTTGAGCAATCATAGCTAACAATTAAAACTTCCCAGTGTTTCTTTAATATAAAGCATCTTTAAAGAGATATCACCTGAAACGGGATGTTTCACACATCCAGTTTCCATGTAGTCTGTTGACCGGCAGAAGCTTGCAGTGAGAATCTGCACATCTATGAAACATGTTTTATTTTCTTCTAGACTAAAATACATGTGTAAATTAGCACCAAGCATCATATTCTTTCGATGAATACCAACATGGTAAACCTTTAGCTTATATGTTTATGCTGAAGATGTTATACATACTTACAGGAATATAATTTTTTTTATCCTTTTAAAGTAGTGAATATAATCAACCTGTAAATGTCCATTATAGTTTAGTCCCACTAAATAAACTAGTTATGATGTTCAGCAAGGTGAGCATACATGGTTTGAAAAGATGACAGAAACATTCACATACGCTGCCTGTAAATGTTCAGGCTCTAATAATAAAGAAGCCAGAATATGATATAAATACGCAAGCAGGCAGACACTCATTATATTTTCTAATATTAGTCATCAGATGGAATGACCTCTCACTAAATACAACTTCCCCTCTAAGTTTTTCATCATGGTTGTCATCTACTCAGAGAGCTCTCCTCTGCACCTGCTCTGAACTCATGTGGGTCACTGTGGGCTATTCTTAAAAAACTGGTTTCATATTCTAAAAGCTCTTTATTCTAGCTATTCTTATATATGTTGCCATTTATTACTCTAAAAAAGACAGTAGAACCCACCTGTTGTCAGATCTTAAAATGCAAAATGAGGTGATTTTTATTTGTAATTTCCATCAGGCACTATTTTGATTGAACCAAAATGGTGCATTGGGATAAAAAAAAAAAAAAAAAGTAATAAATGTGGTATGTGGAAAAAACTTAGAACAATCTTGGTATGCAATCAAATCCACAACTATTTCAAAACTGCAGTCTTACCGAGCAACATTTCCTAAAAGCCTCTAAAACCCAAATGGATGTGTCTAAACAGAGCGGTGAAAATCCAGCAGCTAAGTCTGCATATGATTGATTACTTTTATGTGAGCAGTGGCATTCAGGATCTCCTTAATGTGCTTCTGGGTTTAACCTCTGTGATCACATGTTTTCATAGATGTGTGTTTTATCTCACTGTGACGTGAAGGGGAGGACGATTATATTAGCCATTGCGGAAAGTTCATTTTTAGAGCGACGGAAATGGCAAAACAGTTTCTTCTAGTAAACGGTCCTGACTGGCAGAAGCTGGCAGTGAGAATCTGCACATCAAAGTCCTGCCTTGTGCATTTACACTGCAGGAGACTGATCCTAGGCCACAGTACACACACAATCTTATACCTGAATAAGGATCTCCTTTTAGGATTTCTTTTTTCTCAGACTGCAGTAACAGTAATGAGAGAATCATTACTGTTTAGTCTGTCCTTTGACATGCAGATATATCACCCAGAAAAACAACTAAATCAAGACAAGCTGCAGCAAAGACGAAAACATCTCACTGCTTCCAGTTATCCAGATACATTGGGAAATATTGCTTAAAAATACATGAAAATTTTATGTTGCTTTTTTTTTTTCTAATGGCATCAATCCTAATAGAGAAGTTTCATTTGTTGTAGGAAAATACCCACAAAAAGACAATAATTGCAAGTTCTTGAAAATATATTAAAAGCCTTTACACATTTTATCACATCACATTAAATTTAAATGTATTTTGTAGGGGTTTTAGGTGACAGACCAACACTTATGATGATGAAATGGAATGAAACAACACATTCTTTTTATACATTTCACAAATAAATATCTAAAAACAGTGGCATGCATACAGGACAATCCTTTGGAGAACCGGCTTAACCTGGCTGTTATGGATTTCTTTGAATGCTACACAAGGCTTTGCTGTTGTTGCTCTTCTACAAAGGCCAGTTTTGTGGAATGTATTAGTATTTTTTCTGTCAACAGATTGTCTCATTTGAGCTTTGCATTTCCTGTAGTTAGCATGGACCTTTTGGCTGCTTCTCTGATTAAAGCTTTCCTTGTAAGCTTAGGTGAATGGCCATGTTTTGGGAGTTTTGCTGTTGTGCCATATGACGGGCTGAATGCATATGCCAAAGTGATTCAATGTTTGTCAAATTGTTTTATAACCTTAAACCTGCTTCAAGGTTATAAAACCTTAAAGACACCAGACGGGTGTTGCTTGGTCTTTATAATTTTGTTTGTTCACTTATGTTTTCTAACAAACTTCTGAGGCCTTCACAGAACAGTTGGATTTATACTGCAATTAAATTACGCAGAGGAGGTGTCTATTTAGTTATTAGGACACTTCTGGATGTAACATGACAAAACAGTAAAATACAGGGAAAAGAGCAATACATCTTTTGAGTTGCAAGGACCAATGCAGGTTTTAAACAGAGCTCGGCGAAACAAAGCTCTGGAAACTAAAGTCCAATATGATGATCTGTTGATGTAGATTAAACCAAATCTTCATTAAGTCCCTTTTATTAACTTTATTCCTCACAAATGAAATGTCATGACCTGTAATTTTAGTTTGTTTTTATAAACTGGAGGTGAAGTTTTTTTTTTTAATAATGAATTTGCTGCAAGCAGGTGATTTTAGTGCTGCTACAGGAAATACACTTATTTGATTTTAATTTGCGGTAATACTGCAGGTTCATTTTCTTACAAGATTCCCCCCCAGTTCCACTGATTCCTCTGCCCCAAAGGACAGCTGTTAATCTAAACTCCAGACCTGCTACACAATGCAAAAACACCATGCACACCATATAAATCTGTGTTTTTCTCTTCAGTAGCACACCACTGTTGCTCCTGTCCAAAACAGCTGCAGAGACATATCATCAGGTTAGAATAGTTTCACCAAAAGCAAATTCCCAGATTCCTAGATTTCCACAACCCAGCTTCCCTAATCGGCCACGGATCTCAATGTCATGTTCTTGGATGACGGATGGATACCCCTGAGAGTCGAGCATGTGGGTGTTTATATTCATAACAAAGACACCCTCTTCTTTCAAAACCTGATGTTTTTCACTGGATCATTTTTCGTACTTCCCGCCATATTCATCAAGAACACAAACGCAGAGCAGCACAGAGGTGCGCTTGAATCAACACGCACCAGCTTGACACAGAAGTCGTTGTAGGATACGCTTGTCCTTCTCCCACACATAACGCATTTACTTGGTGATGAGGGCAAATGCAAAGTGAAGATGTGGGTACAAATTTCCCCTTTGCCCTCTCTCGGCCTTGTAGTGAGCCACAGTCCTGCTAGTCCCAGCAAGCTGTGCTCCTGCACTGCAGGGTTATGTTTCCAGTCCAGTGAATGACAAGGCCAGGTTGGGTGCACATGCTGGGACATACAGAGGTGCACAAAACATTGTCACAGGAAGTGAGTGTTTTTGCTGTCTGGTTTAAATGTAACTTGCAGGAGATCTGCAGTAATTCCTATGTGGGTGAGTGTGTCTGAGTGTCACCTTTCTGACAGTTACTTTACCGGATACGCTGTGCATGTGTGTTGCTAATCTGAGTGTCACTCATACTGAATTCTATATTGGACCTATGGCCCTATATGGTTTGTCAATGGCAAGCCCAGCACAAGCGCCTTCTCTGTTTAACTCCTCAAAAATAAAACATCTTGACAGTCGGAGTTATTTGCGGTGATGATGGACCTCTGCCTGATGTGACACAATGAAACAGAAAACACAGCTGATAATACAGATCCCCTGCATCCGCGATAAGCCTTATCTGTTTGCAGAAGGGCCTCGGCTTGCTCTCGGGCTCCGGTTTTTGGTAACCTGACAGAGTGAGTGCTTGGGAAGAGACAGACGCCTTCGCTGCAACTGGAAGGAAGATCAGGGGTCAAACTTGGAAAACATTCCCATGGAGCACCTCCCCCCACCAACTCTTTTCCCTGCCAGGAACATCTCAACAGGGAAGTGCACAACAGAGGAAGAGAACACAGAGAAAGTGTCTCAATAAAACACTTGTTTTGTAGACACAAATTGTCTTTTTTATTTTCTTCATAACAGCAATGAGTAAGCAATGCCAGAAAAAGCCCTGCAATTAAAGTTGGGTGAAAGAACATGGTTACAGAACAAACAGAAAAAAACAAATAACTAAAGTATAACTAAGAAACTGTATTCATACCTTTTATGTATTTATAGCAAAAACATTGATTGTTTTATTTCAGCAACTTGATTTTAAAATCAGTGATGAGATTGAGCGTATCCATTTATTTTACCTTATACATGTTGGAAATTAAAAAAAGCAATTAATTTTCTGATTAGGGAACACACTATATGGAAGTGCTACTAGGTTGCATAGACAGCAACACTAAAAAACAACAAGCTTAGCTATTTTCAATGGCATTTAAGACAGGCGGCAAAGTTACCCCATGTTCTCCTTTTAAAATGTTTGGAAATCTCTAAGTCAAGATAATGATCGACATTATCTAAAGAATAAACAGGGAGATTTCTGTTTCATCTGTGCTAGATGCACAAATTGCTAACATAAACTTCAAGAGACAGTTTATAATAAGAACTCTGTAGTCCAATAGTCTTTATTTTAAAATAGTAGTAAAACCATGTTTTACAGGGAGTTCTCTTTCTCTCACACAAAAATGCACACAGTGTATCCTCACCTTTCAACTAATAAAAATAATTAGCAACAGCCTATAGCAGTGAGCTAGACAAATAACATTTTAAATGCTGCTCTTCTATCCTTTGGCTCTTAAAAGGAAATCTGGTCCAAGCCTATTCATTGGTGACCCTAATTTTGCATTCTGCCCCAAAGAGACAGGATCTTGCACACTTTTAGCAGACAGATATTACTTTGAATCCAGGTGCTACACTGGACTGAAAGTAAATTTAAGTAAAGCACAAATGGAAAACAGCCGTCAAAATTTGAGGGACACAATATATTAAGGAAACCAAGAGAAGCAAAAGCAACCAAGTCAAATTACATACCATAACAAAATGGAGATACGTAAATATTTCCAGCAGACAAACCAACAGAGACAAAAATGATCTCCTTGACGGGTTCAGAGATCCCGCCAAGAATCTATTTACTGCATTTGATTCAGTACATCTCACTGTCTCACTCACTTAATACATCAAACTCTACAACAAACAACAACAACAACAAAACCTCTACAACAAGCAAGAGCTCCCTAAACAGCTAACTTATCATTTCATATTTTTTTAAAATGCAACAAGTATAATGGGGTATTATTTAAACAGCAATGACGTGCAAAAGGAGTAAAGTTTCTTTGTAACCTTAATAAGGTGGATGTCAACACAGAGTGGGGAAATGTGCAACAAAATCAAACTACAGAAGAAGCCTCAGTCTCCTACATATAGAGCAGAAGACAATACAGGACCAAAACAGAGACGTTTGTTGTTGTAATTCTTATTTCTTTCCCTGCTAGGATGTAAAACCTCTGCCCAAACATACTTTAGTCTGGCACACCACTGCAATGCTGAGAGGGCCCTGCTGGGGGAACAATACAGCCCTGCCTTCCTGACCTCTCGGTCTAGCATATCCTACACACACAATGACTGCCTTAATTACCAGACTCCATTCCCACCACTAGGTCTTTCCCCAGTGGTGGCCATTCATAACCACAGCCTCTCCCTGAGGTGCCCATTCAAGCGCAACACAAAGCCAGCAGTGTCAGTCCCTGATCTCTTGACACCAGCTCCTGTCCAGGGAGCCAACGCTCGCAGATTCAGCCTCGTCTTGTCTTCTTCTCCGTATTTCAGTCCAGGCTCGCATCGCAAAGGAAGCTGTTGTCTCCGTTTGACAAAAATCAAAGGTTCTGCAGTGGCTCATTAGTTTAAACAAGTTCCAATAAACCAGTTGGGATAATAAGGGAAATCACTTGTTCAGTGTTTGGGTCATTCAGAAATCCCACCTATCTCACACTTCTCCTAAATTTGAAGTGGACAAGCACATTTTATAATTTTTTTCCTACTTTAGCTTACCATTATTCACAAACAAATAGATGAAGCAATAAAAGTTAACTTAAAATATTAAGGTACTTCACTGCATAAATAAGAAAACATAGATAAAATGAATAATATCATAAAGTTTAATACATCAAACTCTACTGAGAAATAGTGAAACTCTGACCTTTGAACTATCCAACACCTTCAGCAAAAAGTACATCGTCGTATGTCAGTTCAAGTTCAAGTCAACCCCATGCCATAATGACCTCAGTTTACACTGTAGCAATGTTAAAACCCCAGGCTGAAATGTTATTGCTTCACAATAAATGCTGTTGTCGCCATATATTCTCCACCGCAGGTCGTAGGTAAAGTAAAATTGTTTCCAGCAGGAACATGAAAGTAGACTTTTAAGGTGGTTTTGTGTTGTGGTTAACTAAAGAAAATGCTGGAATACTAAAAAAAAAAACGTACATTCTATAAATGAGAGCTGACCTGGGTTGCTTCATGCTGAAATCAACAAATTACATAATGTAATGTGAACGCCCCAAACTCGCTGCTGTTTATTTGCTTTGTATTTATACCAGCTTCAGTTTTACAGAGTTGGCTTAATGGTGTGACTGAAAAAAATATTCTGTAATAAAGTTTTACATAACACACTACACACAAACAAGGCTAATGAAGCAGTCTCACAGAATGTCATTATTCTAAGGTTTAGAAATTGATTTATCAGAAGGTAAAATGTGTAGAATCTATTTATTAAAAAAATCTGACCAGAAGCATCTGAGCATCCCAATGCCAAACAGGTAAACCCACAAAGCTATTTGCCTCATGCTGAACACCATTTAATTCACAAAACCCAAATATACATAAATATGTTTTTAAAACTGTGGTACCAAGCAAATACCCTATGTGCTGCTGACCCAGTTCCTCCACATTTAAATGCAGAATCATGCATGCATTTGGATGGAAAGAAATCCACCAAAATACATGCATATTTATGTAAATAAGGGCTGAAATCGTGGCATTTTCAAAGAGTGTAGTTTAGGACACGCAGATTGTGAGGAATGCTTATAATCAACTGGAAGCAGGCGGTTAATTTTTACCAGAAGAAGAAAATAAAACAAAAGCGACCGCTGCCCAACTCACATTAGAAAAAGTGGCCTGGAATATAGCAGAAAGTGTCATTTATCCTTCATTTCCTACTGTGTGCTTCTGCTTAAACACAAAAGACACCTGAATAAAAGTGAAAAAGAATGTGGAATGCCTTGAGTTTCTACATGACTACTGACTTGTCCTTCAGACAACTGTTCACCAGGACCAGGGCATAGCAACAGGTGGTGGAGGGGCAGTGCTAAAGTACTGTATATACCATACAGGTAGGCAAAGCTTTAGCAATTCTCATTTTCTGTGGGCTCTCTATAAGAAAGACTTTAAAGTAATAACCATTAGATCATGTTTTGAATCGTTGTATGTACCATGATTCCAAAGTATTTTTACCTATAATAATCATATCATGAAAATTTTATACTGGTTGTCCACAGTAATGTATAAGTGCTGTGTTTTGTTTTTTGATCCTGATATTATGTCATAAATTATTACTCGTAATAATTTATTTAATAGTTTAATGTTTAAAATACATGTAATAATTGTTCAAGCTGACACATTTTAAACTTCACTTCTTGGAAAAACATCTGCTACTATAGATGTTTTTCTATAAACATCTATGATATGAATCATTCCAGTGTCTTTTGTAATCTGTAGCAGTGTACTGAAAAAAATCCATCAATTTTAAAATTACCATCCTGATCTGTTTGTAGATTAAGACTAGAACATGCTTCTATGTTTTTGTCACTTCTGTACCAGCTATGTTTTTTTTTTTGTTGTTGTTTTTTGCAGAAAGTCATTTTTAGATTGAGAAGCGAGCAACACTGCAACCTGGCATGAAAAAGGAGGCATCACAGTTCCTCAAATCTCTTGGACCTGACAGGAGTGCATCAGAATGTAATTAAAGCCATCTGCTCCGCGAAGGGAGAGACTGAGCATTAAATGTATCTCGTACTCCTATCTTTGTAAATTATAGCCTACATTTTCTTTTTTGATGGTCAACTAGACTTTATTTGGTAGATGCCCATTTTTTGTCCTTTAATAACAGTTGTGGTTTTAAATCAGCTATCAACATTTTCCACATCCAATTGTAACTTTACCTGACTTCAGTTGCTGTAACAGCACGGCACCTCCCAGAAACGGGGTTTTCAGTGTCACGGTTAACAAAACAGGAAGTGGTGCGATTGTTGTCTCAGCAAAAATTGAGAGGAAGAATGGGATTTCTGTCCAGAACACAAACCAGCTGGCAGGAAACAACACGTTTATCATTCTTTTAACTTTGATTTCCTTTCAGGGGAAGTGCCCTCACTCCCCTGTCACTGTCTCCTGCTGCCTCCCAGATTCAGTGCCATTCTCAAGACTGTGCTGTGAAAACCTGCC
Organism: Brachyrhaphis roseni; assembly: GCA_903066815.1. Classification (NCBI taxonomy): domain Eukaryota; kingdom Metazoa; phylum Chordata; class Actinopteri; order Cyprinodontiformes; family Poeciliidae; genus Brachyrhaphis; species Brachyrhaphis roseni. Next base: position 34,119 of record CAEFZY010077146.1, read on the forward strand.
ACATGCAAACACAACAACCCTGAGTGGCGTGACAGGGACCCATCTAAAGTGCCTGCCAGTCACAGCAAATAATCACAACCACGTCAGAACGTTCTCTATAAAGTGATGAGGATCACAGAGGTGACATGTGAAGCCTTCTCTCCTGACAAATGCTGAAGTGTGACTGTGCTGGTGAAAGTGGATTAGCAAGCCACACAGCAGGAAAAATATAAAAGAAATAGAAATACAAAATTGTGCTGTTTCTGGTGAGAGCTGGTTAAACAGACACACTACACTAAGCTAATGGAAAAATGTAGATCTATGCTCTTTCCACTCACACAGGAAATATCTAAAGCTACGTCTAGGCCACATAATCCCTGGAACTATAGCAAAATCAGCAAAAGGCTGAGTATCAAAGAGAGAGCTACCAAGACCGTTAATAAATTCAGTTGCATGTGTCCAGACCAAGAACTAACACATCTTGAGCCGCAGATTTAAGGTAGAGCTGTTCTCAATGTGAGACAGAAGCTACACGTCTCTATAGGAGCTCCCAGCTTCTGTATCTTGAATAAACTGCACTTAAATGTTGGCTACTGTAATGTTGCTTTAATCACTGTAGCCATTTTGCTTTAATATCTCTGAGGGGCTAATTTTAGGATCCAAATAATAGTTTAACAAGCATATTTAGAAATCTTAGAAAGCAATTCACCTCACAGACAATGCAATTGTCAAACTCAATCTAAAGGTACCTACTACTCTGTGTTGACCACATTTATTATGGATGGCATTAAAAACAAATCAACAGATACTTAAAGCCCTATCCTTAAGTTTGCTTATGTTATTTACAGCAAGAGCAAAAACGATGTGATTCTTAAACATCTGCACTGCTTTCAATATACAGATTCATTTAAATTTTTACAATATTTTCAGCTACTTCAAGGCTATTATAACCCCTGGAACAGTAGAAGCACTAGACTGTGTATAAAAGAGCAAACCAGCAATCCAGTTAAGGCATTTAATTGCAGGTTTTTAGTGCAAGGATTGATGACCTCAAGCAGAGATGTTCTGAATATTAGCTACAAATTACACATCACTATAAAAGTTGTCACCCATCCATTTCCTCATAAACTGTAGTAAATATTGCTTCAGTGATTGTGTGCATTTTCTTTTCATATCTCCAACGGATGATAATTATGATACAATGTATTATTACAATCATAACAATTCTGGTTATCCTGACAATGACTGATCATTTTTGATCGACCCTCAAACCTCAAAACAGGCGGGTTGGTTGGGATTGGTGTGTTTGCTGTTTGGACATTCCATTTTTTTCAATTTTGGTTTTATAAGAGAACATAAAATCAGTAAAGTTAAAAACACAATTCAATCCAGTCCAACGATTATTTATGGCACAATAAAAGGCAAAAATTGTTGTACTATTATTTTTTTTTTTACCCACATCTCCTATTCATAGTTTGAACCCACACATACCTTGAATTCTTACTATCTTATTCTAATAAAACCCTCTACATTACGTATTTTAGATGCTGCAAATTATCCCTGCATGACAACCAGCCAATTAAAAAAAAATGCATCAAAGCTTTGTCAGAGGTAAGCACTAGCAAACAAACAGGTTTTGTGAGAACAGCCACTGAGGTTTGTAATGGTAAGTCATTATGTTTATTACCAGGACTGAAGGAAAAGCACACATGTTGGCAACTCACACTTTACTCCAAGTGTGATTTGCATCTAGTGTGAAGAGGCCCTCAGGGGTCTCAGTGTCCTTACACTGCTCGGGGAGACCGTGGTGACCATTTGTCTAAACAGGACAGACTATTGCAAAAGTTTACACCACATGAGTTGTGAGGAAGTATCACAGGAGCTTGGATAGCATATGGCCACAGATACAATTCAGATAAATGCTAACAGAGCTTCAGCCATAGCTAAACCATATAGGTTTACCTGAGTAACACCGGGGGGCAGGAGAGATAATAAAATAACATCCATCCTCAGTTATTCAACAAACATTTTTAACTTATATACTGACGTATTTGTCAATTTTTGCTCCAATTCACTGCAAACATTGTCCTTTAAGTACATAAACTCTGATAATACTATTGAAGGAACTAGAGATGCTCTGAGAATTTGTCTTGTGATTTTAATCAGATGATTTTCAGCTTTATCAGTTTTGACCAGTGACCGCTTAGTTGAAAACTCAAAAATGCATTTTCCAATCAACAACACTCCTCAGTGTAGACTCTTTTACTGAGTTAAAAAGCCTCAAAGTTATCTCTTTTCAGTACCATTATTATTATTATTATTATTATTTTTTATTATTATTTTTTTTTACTTTTTAACTGCCTTGATGACACTTGTGTCTCCATGGACCCATTGATTTACATGTAAGGGAGACAGTTAAGTGGTTAAAACAACAGCTCAGAGGAAATGCAAAAGCAGCTATTTAAAAGTAATTAATATGCCAAGTGATACCGAGAGAAAGCAACACTTTAAGCAGATAACAAAAAGGTTGAGCAGCATGCAGCAAAAATTGACTTACTTGTGAATAAGTTCCGGACAAAAGAAAATCCAAAACCTCATGTAAGAATTGGGATTGAATGAAAAGTGTTTGTCATTTTCCTGGAGAGCTTTATAAAGAGTGGAGAAAATATGCCTCAGCTTACTTACAAAGGATTATTAGGATAACTAATGCTGTATCACTTGCAAATGTAATAACTCGTGGCTGATGTCCCAGATAACGTTAACAAATATGACCGTAACCTTTGGAGAAAATTAATCAGGTTATTTTTAATTATGCTCAAGTCTGACATATTTAGCTGCTTTGAGTCAAAAGGACTGAGAGATTTTCAAATAATTAAAAACACTGAAATGTAGCTCCATCAACAGAAGGGAGGAATTTCTGAGCCATACAGAATGTAATTTCAGAATGACAACCTGCAAGATTTACGAGGCTGCTGGGAGAAGAGTAGGGTAGGATGAAGAACATCAACAAAGAACAGAATGGGACCTAGAATTAATCCTTTTGTCTCATTACAAATCACTCAACCTTTTTGTTTTGCTTTATTTTTATGAGATGTAGAGCAATAGAAAACATTTTGTTGGAATGCTAGATAGTTTTGTGTCATTTTTTACACATATGTAGAGGTTTAAAATATACTTATATTTATATTCTCTTAAATGTTTGTTGGCAGTCGCTATGTGCTATGTTGATAAAAACATAATAATATAATAAGAAGCTATTTTATTTATAATGTCATTTATCACAAACTGAAATCTCAAAGGGCGTGGGAGTGGCATATTGTTCAGGATTTAGAACTATTTATTAGTAATTCACATGAGTTTTTTCGGCCTCAGCAATATAAATCAGCTGCCCTGATCACGTTGTCCTGCACATTTAAACATGCTTTCTTGTAGTTTGGAAGGAAGCATGACATTGAAATAATGTAGAATTAAGCCATGTGAAGAAGAATATAAAATATTGCAGTTTTTCTTTATGTAAAAAAAAAATGCTGGTCTATCTACTCTGGATGTTAAATGTACTAATTCAAACATATCTCTACATTTAAAAGCACAAAATACTTGAAGAAAATGATGGGTCAAATTGTCAGTTCTAGTGACCGATAATCAATGCCACAGGAATTTCCTTTGTTCTTTTCTAAGAAATGCATAAATAATACATGCTTTTTACTCAGAAGGATATGAATGAGAGCCTGAATATTTGAGAAAGAGCAGGAATAATACTCAAGAGCCCACTCTCTCTTCACGACACAAAGAAACATGAACGGCAACAGAACCCACCCCCACACACCCTCACTATGGTGAATGCATTCTCTGAATTAATCTTCCTACAGGGAGCAAGTAGATGCCATTGCTCTGATCACTTAAATCAGAGCTGTATCCAGCTGCTGAGGGAATCAGGCCTCTGAGCAAAAACCAAAGCGTAAGTGCAAGTGGAAGACATCTTGAACTACTGCCAAAGCACAGCCATGAGAGGCATTCTGCTCATAACTACGGGACCGACCTCATTTTCCGAATAAAAGCCAGTTTACATAACACCTCTGTCCCCATGACAGGGAGCACTGGGCAACTGCTGCCAGGCCTGTGGCTTTCACTCAGCTACAAGAGAGCCTTCAACAAATATTTCTTCCAATTCTCACATGCCTACTCTCTGTGCTTTCAATATTTATGTTTGAGAAGAAAAAGAAGTAAGACCAAATACATAAGAATAAATAATGTTATATACTGAAAATATAAAAAAGATAATTTCTGCTAAGCTGTAAAGTCCTACCTTGTGAGTAGTAGAGGTGGAATACTACACAGTGCTGTATAAAAGTATTTTCCCCCTTTTTTGTGACACGTAAATGTTTCAGATAATCAAACAAATCTTAATTTTAGACAAAGATAAAGTGAATAAATAGAAAATTATGTTTTTGTAAGATGATGGCATCTGTTAAGGAAAAAAGGTGGAAAAAGTAGCTGCTCCCAAACCCTAAAAACGGTTTGCGATAACTGTCAAAAAGTCGAGAACATTGCTGTGTTAGGAATTTTGACTCATTCTGCTTTGCAGAGCTGTTATACTTCAGCAGTCTGATGGTCTGTACAGGGTCAAACCACAGCATCTCAACTGGGTTTGGATTGAAGTCCAGTCTTTGAATAGACAATTCCAAAATCTTACTTTTGTGCATTTGGAGACATTTAGAAATTGACTTGTGTTTCACATAATTTTCCTCCTGCATAACCCAAGTGTTTGAATTTAATACCTCAATCTCATGGGCAAATTTTCTCCCTCAATATTTTCAAAACAGGAGAAGACTCATGGTTCCATTAATGACTTCAAGTCATATAGGTCTTGAAACAACAAAATAGTCCCAGATCATCACACTCTTTGGCTAGATGGGATGAACACCTTTCAAAACGTTCCACTTTGACTCATCAGTCCACAAAATACATTACCAAAAACTCTTGGGGATCATAAAAATGTTTTCTTTTGGAAATTTCAGACAGCTCTTTATGCTGTTTTGTTTTATTGATGAATCATGAGCACTAACTTAATTGAGGTATCTAAGGCTTCCAGTGCTTTATATGTTCTGGGTCTGTTGTGACCTTGATAAGTTGTTGATGCACTATTGGAGTCATTTTGATAGGTTGGCCACTCCTAGAAATGCACAACACTGTTCCGTGTTTTCTCCATTTGTGTAAATTGGCTCTCACTGTGTTTGGAGTACCAAAGCCTTATAAATGGCTTTGTAACCATTTCCAGACTGCGTTGCTTTTTGATAGATTTTTTTGCCTTATTTGTGTTGTCAGACAGCAGCTAAATGAGTAATTTATCGAGTCTAAATGTCAACCAGAAATCACTCCTTGATGTGGCTAGTGACAATGGTAAACAGTTAATCTACGCTTTAACAAGGGGGTCTGTTATCATTTTACTTAGGGCTAAGTTGCTTTGAAAAGCTCTTCCTTCCTTGAAAAATGAAATTGTGAGTTGTAAACTGCTTTTTGTGTTTACTCTGGTTACCTTTGTCTGAAGTTAAAATTTGTGTGATGATCTGACTCATTCAAGCCATGACAAATAAGACAAAAGAGAGCCAATCTGTAAGAGGGCAAATACGTCTTCACCACATTTTCTACATCATCAGATTGTGCTTATTCATGCTGTCCAAGTTGATAAACTTAGCCACACTAAGTTCACCAGACTCTTTGCAACTCCTGACAAGGTAGTCAGGAGTTGACTACCTTGTCAGGAGATATGCAATCTTGACAATCTGTCATGTTCCGTGTTCTCTGTGTGGTTATTTTTTATGTTTCTGTGTTTTTCTGTTATTTTCGAGTTTTCTGTGTATTTAGTTCGAGTTATCCATGTCTATTAGTCTCCCTGTTGTCCCGTCCTCCCTTGATTACTCCCAGGTGTGTCTTGTTTCCCTGATTGCCTCCCTGTGTATTTAGTCCCTCCG
>CAEFZY010077156.1:0-12597 GCA_903066815.1 Brachyrhaphis roseni
TGGTAGTGAACTAGGAAGTTTTTTTTGGCACATTGGTTTACTAATTAGCATGTTAAGCTACTCAAAGGAACTAAAACTAATGGTTTTAGTTCCTCAAAGCACATCCTCAAAGCTTTGAGGCTAATCTAACGTGTGAATTTGAGTGTTACTGAACTACTGGGCAGAATTTGAGTTAACTAAACATGCTAGCATTTCATATCATTTAATTCATTAGTTTGATGTGGCCTAATAGCATGGACATTTGTGCAACTAGTGCAGCTAGCTTAAGTGTTTCAGTATTGTTGTGACTATCAACAGTACTGAATGCATACACAAAAGGCTTTCCATAATCCCCTCAAACTTGGCATAAAAACATATTTCAGTGGTAAACCAGGCTTCGAGTTTGTAATTCGATAAGTCATGGTCTGCCAGGAGAGGGGGCAAGAGTTCTCTGCTGCTCTGTGAGAAGTATCCCAGGAGCTCTGTGGGGAGGAACAGATTTGCCCTCCAGTACAACTCCGACTACTTAAACCTGAGTCTGAGAAGAGAAAATAAATTTAATCGTCAGATTGCCATGACCAAGCAAGACTGCGCCAAGTGTCTGTGTTCTGCGTTGTGCCACTGCTGTTGCAGTAATTTGATTTGGTTCTTTGTTTTTTTTCTTCTTTGGTCTGGGTTGAGCACTGCTTCACTTCTATCTGTTGTCTGCCCATGATGCACTGAGAGCTTCGCATTTATTACGATAAAGCGGATTATCTCGTTCCCGGCAGCAGCGGCCTGAGCGAGCAGGCTCTGTTTAATATGAGTAATGCCTCCTCGGACCGGACTGGAGCCATTGTTCGGCAGGGGCTTTAGAGCACTGCCAAACTCCCCCCCTCCTGTGAACTCAGTGCAGTAGATACTGGGATATGTGCTTTACCGCATGCAAATATCAGCTGTGTGGTTTCAGTGTAATCTTACGGAACCTACTACACAAAAATAACTGAACACTTAGTGTATCAGCAGCCTGTTATTCAGCTCCATCTTCTCCTCTGTTTTATTAATGAGTGGCACGCTATCTGTAACTTGTTGTGGCATAGCATCCGGTGAAACTGTTAGGATCACCAGGCTCTTGACTGAAATGTGATGTGGGGCTGCTGCTGTGTTGTCTGTAAAGAAACGCTGCTGGATGTTTTGGCTTCAGATGAGGGTCTGTAAGCAGGCGAGCGTGCTGCTTATCTCGATGTTTGGCAGCGGAAGACATCAGGAGCAAAGAGATCCTTGTTGCTTATCGTGGTTCAGGAAAGGTTCTGCTAATCCGTTTTAATTTTTTACTTTCAGGGTAATCCTTTTGATAGTTCACGCAATATCTTTTTTGGCTGTAATGGAGTTTTTTCTGACTTTTCTCTCAGGTTAATGATTTCTGTCAATCATATGAGGGTGCAGAAATTATAGTTTAGTTCACTTTTTATCTACTGTGGTTTATATTTGCAGCTTTCGTTGCAGTTAATACCCGTCAATTGTAAAGATATGTGCAAAATTCTTGAAATAAGTAGCTACCGTAAGGACTTTGTGAGGCCAAGATGAGGATTTAACAGCTCCATCTTTTTAAAATGTTTCATTCTTCTGACTGTAGATGCTGGTAATTTTAGACCCGTAGTCATTATTTTTTCACATATCTTCTGACTTATGACGATAAGAACAAGGCAGATAGACAGAAGGAAATGAGTTTCTGCATAGTTTCCTGGTTATTGCATCCCTACAAAAGGAAACTCATCTTTTAGATGATCTTTTATAGATCTGGAGGTTTCAGTGTCATTCCCAGACGAACTCACTCACTCTGAATTATCTTCATACTGGTTTACTTTTACATTACTTTAAAGTTGATGCAGACATAAACGGATGGTAAAACTCAAAGGTGCCAGTCTGTGTATTGTTTTATCTTTTTATATGCAGTTGCCATTAGTTCAGTTGCTATGAGCTGTTTTATATAAATAACTTCTGCTCTTCCTGTTGTAGCTTGTCTTGGGTCGTTGTTTCCATAGATACAAACCACATTCCCATCTTTGTTAATAATAGTAGTTTAACAAGTACCATTAGAATCATTTGCATTGTGACTATTTTTCAGCAGATTCCTGTGAATGCTTTGAGACTTTGATTTAAGTATTATTTAGATATTTTATAGTGAATATGCGCCTCAAGTTTTCCATAGACTTATCAGTGAAAGCAAATACAATGCCGAAACTTCTTAAATGTAACACAATCAAACCAAAAAGTCAGTTTGTTAAGATCTGACTCAAATGAAATTGTATTTTCTGGCTATTATTGTTTTAACTCCTCCTACAGAAATGAGACTTGGTCTTAGTGTAAGAACTGAGGGAGGAAAAGCTGTAAACTGAGACCTTATATTCCAAAATAGCCAAATTCCCAGTTGCAAAGAAAGGAGTGGAACTTGCTCCAGTATAAGCACTGGTTTCGCTCATTCATCAGCTGAAGAGCAGTGGTGATGTCATCCGGCAGTATTTTTTATGTGTTCATATGAACATCTGCAAAGACTCGGTGCCAAGTGCAACAAAAAAGAGGATTATGTTTAGCCCAAACTGTTGCAAACAACTTTTTTTCTTTTTTTAAAACTTTTTTTACACGCTGTGCAGTCACTTTCTACTCGGTTTCACAGTAAAATGTCACTCGCTTTGACTCGTTTCTTGTTTTGTCACATTTTACAACCGCAAAGTTCTGTGTCTCTTATGTGATCAACTTCTGCAAAGCAGAGCGTAATGAGAAAGCAGAAGAAAAATAATAAATGCTTTTCAAATGATTTTCTATAAGAATCTAAAAAAAAGCACACCTACAGCATGATTCTGCCACCACCGTGTATCATGGCAGGGATGGCTATGACCTCCAGTACGGGATAGAGTCAAGTAATATTCCTTTAATATCATTCACAGTCCAGCATTTTGTTTCCTCACTTCAATTTTTCTTTTAATTATTGTTATCCAATTTTCCCCTCCAGACAACTGACGCTTATGAATGAAAAAGTATAAAATGTTGCATGTGACTTACTTTATCATCTTCTTTTTCAATGCAGGTGAAAGAAAAGATGTTTTTGTATCCAGAAATGTCATGTAAATAAAAAACAAAACAGTATTTCCTGAGGTTTATGATTTACTTTAATTCTGTTTCTGTCCAGTGTTTGTTACTCCACCAGGTAAACGTCTCGCATCTCTGCCTGGTTTTAAATGTTCTCAAACCCTGTGTTTGTGATAGATATAGATATGGGAACGGCAAAAGATTTCAGGACGAGGTCCGCCGCCACGGAAAGTGGGAATACTCCAGGTGTTGTATACGAACGCGAATCGGTTCACTGGTGCTAATTGGTGTTGGGGGAGGAAAATCTCCTGGTGTGTTTTGGTGAAGGGGAGTAAAAGTGGGCGTCTTTGAAAATTGTCTATTTAAAAAAAATCTGTTTAGAAAAAGGGTTTGAAACCACCTGAGCATGGAGCTGACTGTGGCTGAGGTTGAGGCTCTGCTGCCGTGAAATGCTCCGGTCAAGGCTGCTCTGTGTGCTGTGATAAAAAATCTGTTCCTCTTTCTTTTTCCTGTAATCTCTGTTGACTAGCCACTTTTTTCTTTCTTTTGTTTTTTTTTTCCTTTCCCCAACACAGAACCATAAAAGCCATCCAGCTCTACTTGGAAACGTCTGTGTTTCCAAGTAGAGCTAAAACACACACGTAGGGGGGGAAAAAAAACCTGAACTGTGATTGCTCCGTCTTTTTTTGTCTTCTTCTTCTTCCTCACTCTTTTCAGGATTTGCTTGTGGACAGAAACAAAATTGCTCGCAAGGAATATTTGACGGATTAGAAGGAGAGGAGTAGGTTGTTCGGGATTAGGATTACAGGGTGTAATGAAGTGGTTAGAGGATTCCCTCACAGCCTGTTCATGTAGAGCCGTTTGTTTCTCTTTATACTGGGAGATGAGTCAGGCTCCATGTGCTCCCATTTTTTATTTATTTTTTTACTTTTATTTCAGGAGGAGAGCATTTACTGTGTCAAGTTTGTTCCTCCCAGATACTTCTCTGCGTCATTTGCATCACTATGTTGTTTGCAAGCCCCCTGGCGTCCTTGCAGCCTCCTCCCTCCCCCGATCCTCTCTGGTGTGTGTGTGTTTAGTTGAGACAAGGGTCTTAAAAGACAGCCGGATGCTTTGGCCTCTTCTTTTGAAACTGCGAAGGTAAGGAGAGGGAGAATCTGTTACCCAGAAAGCCCATTTCCTCCCTGTGACAGTCATGGAGGGGTTTTAAAGATAACCACACACACCAGTCGGACGTTCTGCTGTGCAGGCAGGATCGGGTAGGATTTAAAACATATCCATGACAGGCTACGTGTCTCTCCCTTGGCACCCATCCAGACGGATTCGAGTGAGCTTATCCAAAATAAAAGCGTCCTCTTGAGAATCGGCCTGCTGAGGTTGAACACTTTTCAGCTGTTGAGAGACATTGTTGTAGAAATAAACCGTGAGCGGTGAGAAAGACTGGAAATGGGTTTATGCTTTGTAAATAAATCCTTTCCTTTCTTGGAAGTCACTTTGTCTTGCAGAGAGTTTTACAGCAGTCTTCTGTACAGAAACATTATCTGCTGGTTATCTGAGCTTAATGGAAAGAAATGGCTAGATATAAAAAGTGTAGTTAGCAGCGTGACTGTAAGGGCGTCTCAGTGAATTAGAAAGTATGTAAAGCTTGAAAAACTCTTGTGTTGCATAGATGAATTGGACACAGTGATGTGTTCAGCATTTGTTTCTGTTCTGTGATAATGGCTAATGAAAACCTAAAAAACTTTTCTTTTTTTAAAATTATATAGTTATAGTGACATGGTCTACACAATCACAGGAGTCACACTGCTGACGTGATGGTAAACAGTCGTTGATTTTGAGCCCTTGGTCACATGAAATAAATTTGGAAAGTTAAGTGGAAGGAAAAAATATTTAGAAATAGATGCACAAACAACTGACTAGTCAAAAAAAAAAAGTCACATTTTTCTAGAAAAAGATTTTGCGCTTTTTTATTTTAGTTATTTTTTGGCTGTATAAAAATGTGTTTATTTTGTAAAACTGCAGTGGAAACACTTTTTTCGCATCACGCGAGTGACGATATAAACAGCTGGACGTTACTTCTGGAGGAAAACACGAACAAGATCACAGGAAGTAGTAGAGTTTTAATTTGTCCTTTTTGGATTTTGCAGGTGCTACACGTTACTTTGAATTTCTACATTTTTTTTTTATTAAAAATGAAATAAAGTTTGTAAAAGTTTTACAAGTTTTGTAAAATAAACATGTTTTCATCCCAGCCTACTGTGAAATGGGGCGGCCGTATTGAAACTCAAAGTCTGCCTTTGAAAAAGTCTCTGATTTTCCAAGCTAAGAAGTCGTTCCAGTGGATTTATTCTCCCCACTGGGAAATCGAAACTGGCCTGAAAGCCGGTCTGACTTAAACCTCACTGACTATCTATGGAGCATTATAGGATTTAATTGCTTTGGTTTATTAACCATCCTTGATGTACAGCTGAGATGCATTCGCCTACACTGATTGAAATGCTTTAATTTGGCAGCGGAAATCTGGTTTAGCTTTAATACTTCAAACTGCACTGTGGAAAAATACAATTCATTAAGCTGTTTGTTGCTCTTGAAACTCACCCTTCTCTCTTTGGGTCAGGGGTGAACAGGAGATTTTCTGCACAAGTTAAAATATGACTTGGTTCTGAGGTTAATAATTTATGTTTTCATAGAAAAAAAATGCTAACAGGACAGAACACCCTCCACGTCTGTGTCATTCTTACCCCATGTCTCTAACTTGCTTTGGTTTTAATGCTGACGGTGGTCTTCGTCTTGGGGAGCAAGGTTTAGCACCTCAGCACTTTTGTGCGCTAGGTTATGAACGCGTCTTGTAACTGTTGCTAAGCAATAAGTTAAACCATGTTGTTGCTTTGTCTCCCGTGTTGCAGGGTTGGTGTGGATTCAGATCAAGACCTGCAGCCCTCTGACGACAGCTTCCAAGTCCTCCAGGGGGTGAGAAGCTCACTCACATCCACTTTGGGATTCTCTGGATCTCTGCCTGATCCATGTTCTGCTGGGTTTTTTTTTAGGGTTTTTTTGTTGTTGTTGTTGTTGTTCATGTGGGTTCAAACTCAGGAAGTCTAGACACTGAAATGTAGTCTCAGAAAGAAGAAGACGAAAGTAGAAAAGGGAAGTTGTGTGCTGTCAGATGTTATTTTAGGACTTGTCCCTGCAAGTCTACCTGCTAGATCGACTCTCGCCCAACTTGTTGTTGACTCATAGTGACCTGTAAAACATGATGTGATTCTGTGATTATACTCTGCTGCTATGGTTCTATATCTTAATCTTAAACAAAACATCTTCCCAGCTACAGTGAGAGCAAATCTGGTTCACATGCCAGCAGCTTTAAAGTTTGATTGAAAACTACATGGATGAGGCATGACATTATGAGATGGGTATCATGAATGACACCGATTATCTCTTCACTGTGGCATCTGTTTGTGGTGCAAACCGTAAGTAAATATAAGTAAAAATAAATAATTTCTTCCAGAGATGTGCACAGACAGACAGTAGGACGTCCTACGGCACCTGCATTAAACTGGTTTGCATTAGACTCCTTATCAGAGTCACTGTAGCAGGAAAAACAAGTGACTGATGCTGTTGTCTGATTGTATTCACTGTGAAAAAAGCAAAATGCCTTTTTTTTTTTTTTCAATCATGTGCTTCTCCAGGATGGGAACCATGATGAGGGCCAGAGTAAAACCAAACAGGAGAGTGCCTGGCTCTTCAGACTCTGGTATACATTTGATCACAAGTATCCTTTTTGTGTGTGTGTGTATAAACCCCATGTGACTCAGTCACAAGGTAAATATCTCAGATAATCAATCAGGATGACTGCCTGGTCCAAATTTACTAAGCAAACTGGTTCTTCCTGGATCAGATAATTTGACATAATTTTGAAAAATGTTTTGCTTTTCCCTCCTGGTGGCCCACAACAACAGACTGAAGGTAATACGTTTAGCGACTCATCCTCCCATTTTCTCCAATCTTCCCATTCCTGCTAAACAATTGACTTCCCCAGGTGGTTGATTGTGTTTCTGTCTCTTTAAACGAGGCAGCTGTGTTTTCCAGAAGAGGAAAATCCTCTCCCCCTGCTGTCGCATGCTAATTGGAGCCAAAGAAAAGCAACAGACCATTTGATATACGTTAGGTTGTTTCTCCTGAGTGCAACTGACTGTGGGTGTAAATATCCAAACGTGGTACATGGGACCAGCGGATTCCAGTTGTCACCATTTGAATGTGGCTCTTAGTTTCCCAAAGCAGCTTACCTGGTAAAGCTGAGTCCTTCACTGCAAAACCACATAAACTCACCGAGTTGTTTTGGTCTAGTTTCTAGTGCAAATAACTTAAAATGAGACAAAAGTAACTTACAAGTAACTTTTCATCAATATTTAGAAGCTGTTTTTATGTTAACAATTCCTTAAAAATTCTGAAAAAGTGCCAGTTCACTGGCATATTATTCCACCTAACATGGGATAAATGTCTTGTTATAAGTGAAATAATCTACCAGTGGAGCTGGTACTTTTTGAGTGAATTATTGCCTTTAAACAAGCTCCCATATTATGCTCAAAAGATATTCAGTAAGTTTTCTCTTATTTCGAGTGTACTAAGATACTTGCAGTTGGTAGCACTGCTGCCTTGCAGCAAGAAGGTCCTGGGTTCGATTCCCGGCCCGTGTTCTTTCTGCATGGAGTTTGCATGTTCTTCCTGTGCATGGTGGGTTCTCTGAATTTCTCCCACAGTCCTAAAACATGACTGTCAGGTTAATTGGTCTCTCTAAATTCTCCCTAGGTGTGTGTGTACATGGTTGTTTTTACGCTGTTTGTCTCTGTGTTGCCCTGCGACAGGTTGGCGACCTGTCCAGGGTGACCCCGCCTCTCGCCCAGAACGTTAGCTGGAGATAGACACCAGCACCTCCAGACCCCACTAGGCACAAGGGTGTTAGAAAATGGATGGATAAGTTTTTTGCAGCGTAGAACATTTATTTGTTCTCTGTAAAATGAAGAATCCGGATCAGGTGTAAAAATACCACAACAATCCCACCAGGACACATCCCTCTAAAATATTACATTTCTGTTGTAACGTTTCGCTAAAACCTTCTATTACTCTTGTGTTCCAAGTTTAAGTTCAACCTTTTTATTGAGAATTTTTTATTTTTTTCAGATTTGCAATGTGTGCCTCTTATTAATTTTTGAACATTTTCTCTGGATTTCCCTTAATTACTTCCCAGTTACCTTAAGCCCATTTTGACACACAGCGGTCCACCTCTGACCTCCACTCTGCCCAGTTACTGTGGCCCACTGGCGAGCTGCCTTACCAGTCCACGGGCATATGAAGTGAGTATTTGTAAAAACAAACAATTTTTTTTTTTTATGTGAAAAAATATATAAGCTTAAAATCTACATTTGATGAAAATATGCACATCTGTTTTGCGCCGTTTATTGTTGCACTAATATGTGTAAATATCTGGTTTGTAGAGCACATACAGTGTGAAGCTGGTAGACTTTCTGTATTTCTTAGTTGAGGGTAAGAAATTAAAACTGAACTTAATTAAAAATCTTAAGGTATTAAACTCAAATTACTCACCATTTGCTGTTTTTTAAAGCTGGTAAATGATTCTGAAACACTTTTCTGACACTCAAAGAGCCTTCAGGGACACAACAAACATGAAGGCACAGCTGGAATATGGAGAGAGACTACAAACGTCTAAGGAGTTTTTGAAATTATTATTATTATTTAAAAAGCCCTTTTTAACAGGTATTTGTTGATTGGATATGTAGTTGCTTATTGGCAACAGAGAAAAAAAAGAGACTGAGCACTTTTGCTTTTCCCCAAGGATCTTCTATTCAGGAAAAGTTGGTGAGAGTCATGAAAAGAAAATGAAGAGAACAGATTTCTCCTGACTTAAACTCTTTCCTTCTGCTGCTAATAGTTTTACATCAGGATAGGATGGCTATATATACTTTTTCACATGCAGCCAACTTAGAGAGGGGATGGCTTTTTTTGCCTCAAAAAAAAAAAAAAAAAAGAAATCACGTGGTTTCATCTTTTGTCACATGATGAATGAAATGATAATGTGAAAACTACATTTTGTATTTACTTGGTCATCTTTGCCTATAAGTGAGGGGGGATAGAAAAAAAAGCTGACATCGTAAATGCTTTTTCACAGCATGCCTGGGCGGCAGCATCCACAAAAATCACATAAAACTGTATTTAATCTGTGGTAAACTGAAAGATAGACTATGATAATCTTTTATAAAAGCATTTGTTTTCCAGCTTTAAAGAATGTAAAGATGCTTAAATTTGTTTTTATTTATTTTTTTATCCATCTAGGGTTATTGTGGTGCTGTAGGTTTAAAAAACCAGTCAAATCGGTGTGACAGACTGTCCTCAGAGCCAAGACTGTCCCTGAATACTGAAACTGGTCTCTTCCTCTCTGAGTATCCACCAAGCATTCAGCCACACTGAGCCGAGGCCTTCGGCAGGCAGCATTTTAAAGACGGAGGGACGGGGGGTGGAGGGGTGGAGCTGCATTGTGTTGGCACAAAAGACGCTTTTCAGCTCCGGCTCAAAGATGACCAGTGTTCTGACAGACACTGCCCTCTGATATTTAAAACACAGAAATGCCCATTGAATCTGCGGTCACACTCACTTCACTTTCATCAAGGCTCCTTTTTGTTCTCTGTTCTATGAAACATGCGGGGGATTTTTTTTTTTTTCCTTCCCACTGAAAATGATCCGTTCCGAATTGGATTCCTGCACATAAAATGCGTTGTATTTAATTTGGTTTCTGTAATTTTCAGTTTTAAGCGATGTAGATGAAGATGTTTTCTCCCTGCGGTCAGGAAGCTACAGCCATGCCACGTCCAATCTGGACGTAGGGGGCTGCCAGTGTAGCCGGCCACGTGGGGAGAGCCCGGATTAAATAAAGCTCAGTGTCTAGTTCCTCTTTAATTATGGATATTATGAAATGCCTCTCTACTGAAACTGATACGAGACCTTAAAATGCTGCTGCAATTCATAATGCCTCTACAGCTGGCTTAAGTTGTTTTGGGCTTTTTTCTCGCATGTTATTCGTAGAAATTTAAATTACAAGCTGACAGAGGGGAACAAATTGAAAATCCATCAGTCTGCCTTTTAACAATCCCTCCCCACTGTGACAACCTGAATTCAGACCTTAATCTTTACAACTGGGCCACAAAATTTACAGTTTCCTGTTATAAAAAAAAAAACGCCCCAGCTACTTTGTTGACATTTACTGCTCGAACGGGACTAAACTCAGGATTTGTTTGGGCCTGTTTTGGGCCAGATGTTAATGCTCTTTGTGCTCACGTGACCGCTGCTGCAGCAGCAGCAGGAGGAGGGGTGTGTGCGCGATCAGGGACTGCTGTGTGTTTCTACTTTAATTTGGAGCGAGCTTCTGTTAAACTGTTTAAGAGCACAACCGATTTCAATGGATTCATTTCCAAATGTACCTTCTTTCCCCTTAAAAATAGTTTCCCAGGAACGCATAGTTATGTAATTTGTGTTGTTGTTGTATCCAGTGAGCTGAATAATCCTTTCATTGACCTGGCATTGACTCCTTTCCACCCCCGGTGGACATGTGGTGGCTATTGAATCCCAGATTGGTCCGGGTTGTTCAGCTGTTTGCCGTTTAATCAGAATGCAACATGTGTTTTCTTTTGGATCTGGGGCGTTTGTGAGTCATCTATGTGCCTGTTAGACTGGGCATATGTGTGATTCAAGACAGCCTGTGGTTTCCTGTTTTCATCTTACCTCACTAGTTGCTGCAGTATTGGCTATCAAATGAAAGTCCCTCTCACCTAGCCTCCTAATTCAACTCATCTGAAAAAACCCTCTCTATCTATAGTTAACTAACATTTCTACCTATCTCAAGATGATTAACTAACATATGTTAACTGACACATTTCTAGCTAACATCTGTAGTTAACTAACGTATATCTATAGCTAACTAACATATCTCTATCTATTGCTCTATTGATTTCTAAAGACTTGGTTTCTGCCTTTTTGTTGGGTTGTAAAATCCTTTATTTTGTTTCCTTTTATGTTTTTTGCAATAATGTTAATTTACCAAAATAAAGCTAATCTGAAATGAAAGCTCCTCTCAGATCGCTGTAATCCAGCTTCCCTCGTGAGTATTTATACTGTTGATGTCCGTTCATCTTTTCACACCTCATGTTTCACTCTGGGTTCTGATTTCAGAACCACGAGCAGCTAAGGGATCCTGACACTGACGTGATCCACAACGACGCAGACCTGACCTTCACGTTTGGCGACACCGCCATCACCGCCAACGGGGCGGATGCCGGCGGGGGGTTGGGCTGGAGCGCGAATGGAAAGAGGAGCGGCAGCACGTCGGCGGAGGCCCTGGAGCGGGAGCTGGACTCCCGCGAGCAGGAGCTGCTGAGCCGAGGCACGCGCCTGGTTTTCCCCATGAAGGATCACATCTGACCTCCCCCGCCTCGTCCGTACCGGCCGCTCTCCCTGGCCTGACCCTCACCCGCACCATCTTGCCATCAGTTCTCTCCACTTTCACATGGGCAGAGTGCCCGCCGCTTCAGAGATGAGACAGATCTGAGATATGGGATCTGACAGGAGGGGAAGGGTTCATCGTGACCTGTGGCTCCATCAAAGTCAGGGGAGCAGAGCTGCAGGAGCATTTCATCCTCATTAGATAAGAAGTTTATTCCAAAGAAGACACAATGCCCCTGCGGTGTTGAGGGAAAAGAAGAAAAAAATCTTGCTGCTGCTTCACAGACTGTGTTCTCTGCAGAAGAGGATTAAAAACTTTTGACAGGAAGTGGAAGTGACGTATGCCTATGCAAGACTATCTGCATGGTCAACACTTTGTTGCTGTGCTGGAGGAGAAAATGGGTCTCATGGTGGGATGTGACCAGTGTGTCTCCACAGTTCAGAAACCACATAAAAAGTCTTTGACTAAAGAGTTCTTTGGTAAAAGTCCACCTGTAGACATTTACTGCTAAAACCACAGTTTCTGGTGATCTTGTGAAACATCTACTGCTGAGAACGTAAAGGGACGTTGAAGGTGTTTCCTTCTCAGTCGTGATTTAACACAAGCATCTAAATACCTATAGAGCCGGGCTTTGTTTCTCATTGGTTGAACTTTTCATTGAAGGCCTATTACATTTACAGATGGTATGTGAACATCTTGTCATTCAGTTGACCTGGATCATCTGTGTTAAACTGCATCTCATGACACAACTTAGAAACCCTGACATGTTTAAATTCCATTAAGGAATAAAAAAAAGGGCATGAGGATTTGCACTCTAACATGATTAAAGACCAGCTTACACAGTGAAGTAAAGAGCTGGTCGCTGTACCATTCCATCTCAGCATCGTCTTTTGAATGTTTGAAGCACTTATTGCAGCTGCAAAACGTTTGACAAAGTGCGCAAATCTTTGCAAGGCACATATTTAGAATTTTAAAGTGTTGGAAGATTTATATTTTATAACAAATGAAGTTAATTATTTCAGTTTGCTAACTTAACA
>CAEFZY010077157.1:0-12227 GCA_903066815.1 Brachyrhaphis roseni
GTGTACCATACGCAGATACAGTAAGTCAGTATGCTCTCTATGAAGCACTTGTAGAAGGACACCAGCAGTTTCTCCTTGATGTTGTTCTTCCTGAGAACCCTCAGGAAGTACAGTCTTTGCTGGGCCTTTTTTGTCAGCTCGAAGGTGTTCATGTTCCATGTGAGGCCCTGCTCAATGTGGACCCCCAGGAAACGGAAGTCAGCTTCCCGCTCCACACATTTCCCGCTCCACACATTTTCCCCCAATGGCTAGTGGTGTAATGTCCGTTTTCCCTGTCAGACAATCCTGTCAGACAGACAAGGTTGATAGACGAATAGCTAGCTACATTGACAGACACTAGTGAGACAGACAGACAGTCATAGACAGGTAAACAGCTAGCTAGAAAGTAAGGACAGAGACAGATGTTTATTTATCTACAATGACATCAGCAGACCTGTAAGTGACTGAACAACTTCTCCAGTCATATCGCAACTATTTGATGACTCTCTTTTTTCTTTTTTTTTGGTCACACTTCTTAGCGGCTCCTTGTTTGCCCGGAGTCCTCAGGAAAACTAGAGTTCACAGAGGATGGAATAGAACTTTCCCCTTTAAAATTTCAACTCTTTTTAATGGTTTTTAATAGGAACATCCCTTTTCCAAAATCCTCTTAAGATGACTCCACAGATCTTCTGTTGCATTTCATTCTGAACTCTTTCACTGCCATCCCAAAACTTTCTTCTCTTATAATGAACCATTTCTATTGTTGTTTTCAGTGGATGTTTGGGTTCACTGTTTGATTTCCCTTGTTTAAGTTAAACCTTTTAACAGATAACAAAACTTCTGTGTCAAAACCTTCAGAGTGACCCCAGATCATGAAGCTCCTACCACCATAATTTTTCTGTGGACAGGGTGTCCTTTGAGTTATGTGTAGTCGTCTTCTCATGCTAAGCACAACATTTGAAATTGTGGCCCAATTTCAAATGTGTTATGGTCGTTTCCTCAGACCATAACACATTTATCCTCTGGATTTTAGAAGGTTATAGCAGAGGTTGAATATCTTTTTTGGAAGGAGAGGACTTCTGTCTTCCTTTTGATCTTTGCAGTTGCATAAAGTATTTAAGTTTTTATCTAAAGATCTACACACTTATGCACCTTCTTTTTATCTTTTACATATTTCCTCCGTTAATCCCTCGGCTTTTTTTACAACACACAACTGATATTTTGCAATGAGCTCGGTTCACACCGGTGAGTTCTGAGGAGTTAAACAGGAGATTAGAAGAGATTATTTCTCTTTCTAAACCTTCACATTTCCCCCATTGTGATGGTTAAAATTCAATGTAGTAATTAATGTTAAAAGTTTAATAATCTTTGAAAATATGCTTTATGAAATTGAGCTCACTCATACAAATCTCACAAAGAGCCTTTCCTCTGTTCTCCTCCTCCTCTCTCCATCCTCTGTTAATCCCTCCCTACTCCATCCTCGTCTCTCTTTTCCTCCCGAATCAGAGCTGCGTTATCCGTTTTGGGGCAGAGCCGCTCAGAGCCAGCCCGGCTTTGCCCCGGTGTAAAGTGGAGATGTTAATGTTAATTAAATCATTCATTTGGTCCAGATTAATTAGTGTCGCACTACTTTTAAGCCGAGCCGTAGCTAATCAGATTAGGGCCAAACTGAGGGCCGAGGCAGGCATATGGATACGGGAGAAGCCCGCTTTGAAGTTCGACCGCCATACGTCTGCTGAATGAGAAGGAGGAGGATGGAGATTCGTTTTTGTTTTTCCACTTTAACCTCAGATCTTTTTTATCTGCTGTGATGGTAAGGAAGGAAAAAAAAATCTGCCTGCAGGTGCTGGCAATGTTGCCTTAACTGAGATAATTATGATTCCAATTAGCAGATTATACATAAATCAGAAATCCTAAGCATCCACTAGTAGCTTTTTCTGCTTGTTTGCATGTGTCTCTCTCCACACTTTGCCCTGCTGTCTACTCACTCCTCATCTGAGGTCTCTCTGTCTGGTTTTTCTTCTTACATTTTCTGGCTCCAACTCCTCGGAGGGAGTCGCATCACATTTGAATTCATAACAATCCTGGTTGCTGTTTTGTTAACAAGTGGAGCTAAAATTTGTCCTCCTCTTCCCGGCTTCCTTTCATCTCCCACTCGGCTCCTAAGGTGCTAGAGGTTTATTTATTTATTATCTATTTATTCATTCATTTTGTACTTTTAATTACTTTTCTCCAGTCTGCTGTGTTGGTGCAGTTTCTAATTTAATTTAACTTTTTTGAATGTAACTAATCATCAATCCCACTGGCATTAGCAAACATTACCTGTTGAATTAATTTCACTGGTATCCCTCCAGGTGACTCTTCTTTTTCAACATGACTTTTTTATCAGTAGAAACAGAACTTACTTCTTGTTTTAGCCTCAGAGTGGTAATCATCAACTAAACATATGTTTACACTATTTTGCAACTTAGCAAATTAATACATTCTGAGTTTATCAAAATGTTCAAAACATAATTTAATCTTCTTGAAAATAGACCTAAAGAGGCTTCATTGGCCCTTTAAATTGTTCTATAGTATGTGCCATTTCAAATTTTAGTACACATTGAAACAATTAGCTATTTTTGTCTTTAAACTGCAGAGAACCTGTGCAGATAAATTGTCTCATTAATACTAAGCTATTTCACAGCTAGGCTATGCTAGCCAAGTGTAGCACACACTGGTTGGTTTATCAACGTAAGCTCAGAAAATTCCCTAAACTTCTTTAAACCTGTTTCAAGCTAACTCCTGTGACATCTCCAGTTTTAAAGCTTTCATCCTATACAGATGCTACATTTCAGTCATTTTTTTCTGTCTCTCTCTCATGCAGCCCACCTGTACAAGTGTAGGGCGTTACGGGACAGCTGTGGGATGTGCCTGAAAGCTGACCCCAGGTTTGAATGCGGTTGGTGTGTCCAAGATAAGAAGTGCTCCCTGCGGCAGGAGTGTACGGGCGGAGGGAACTCCAACGTGCCTCTGCAGCTGGCTGAAGGTGGGGGGTGGATGCACGCCACATCTGGAAACAGCCGTTGCACTCACCCCAAGATCACCAAGGTAAGGGAGTGTGGGTGTTTGCATATGTTTCTCATGGCTGCATTTGAGGAAGATGAAGCCACTCACTATAATTTGACAAGTCTCCTTATGTATATGAGCATTCAAGAGGATGGTGGGGGTTGTTTCATTTCTAGGTGTGAATTATTAATAGTAGTATGAGTGACTTGTGTTTTTAACACAATGTCAATTTAGACAGTCTTTCTAAAATGCCATTCATTCTTATCATGTGCTAATTCAGCGCAGTGTGGTTTGTATTATTTGCAATATTTGTAAAACACGGCCGCCACCAGCCGTTCCCTGATGAACACCTGGGGTGCATTCACACCAGTCCTGTTTATTCTTCTTTAATCAAACTCTAGTTCACTTGCCTAGAATGTCCGGTTCATTTGGGGATGTATCAATGCCAACTCTGATTCAGAGACAAATAGCGAACTCTGGTTCACCTAGATCCTAGATCTGGGTTCAGTTGAATAAATTTGCTGTCAAATGAACAGTTAACAACTCATTTTTTAAAACCTTTCTACCCCTTCATCTTCTGTTCTCATTCTGCATTTTGTCCTAAAACTGGTGGGTTCAAAAACTCCTAGATGTTTTGAACCAATGGGCTGTTTGAGGAAGTTGTATGAGAACAAATACAACTTGTATGAGAACAAATACAACTAATCCATGCTCAACTAAAACTGGATCTTTTGTAGACCTTTATGGGGAGAGAAAACAGATGAATCAGGCATCAAGTCAGGTTCGTACAAGCGAACAGCAGCATGAAGGCCAAGGAACAGAATAGTTACTTCATGCAGGGTGAGGTTAAGGGACACAGCGGACATGTGGAAGAAGGTGCCTGGGTCAGTTGAGACCAAAACAGAACTGGGTCTGCATACAAAATATCTCGTGTGCAAAAACATCACATTACTCACCATTCTCGCAGATAAACATGGTAGTGGATCTAGGTGTGCATTCACATCACCCTGAATGCACATCTAGTGCTTCTTTTTGGTCAGCTTTAATCAAACTTTAGTTCATTTGCCTAGAATGTCTGGTTCATTTGGGAAATGTGAATCTAACTCTGTTCTGGAACAAAAAAAGAAAGCTCTGCTCCACCTACAAACCTCCTTTTTGGTTTGGTTGGAGTGAACTCCGATGTGGTTTGAATGTATATGTGAACACCAAGCAGACCGGAACAGGAAGCAGACAGGGCATTCTGGGTAAATACAACCTAAACAAATATGCAAGTGCAGCTGTACTGGGTGAAATGGCTCATTATCTTTAGCCAAAGACAACAGAAAAATTCTACAACAGCTAAAATCTGATGTCACTTCATTTCTGTTTACATCTCATGAAGGAGGAAGATGAGCTCTGCATCTTCTTCAGAGGTCTTCATGATCAGGTTTGGTTGGTTTCACCTAATGCAGTGTGAAATGAACCACACCAACTGAAAATGTAACAAATGTTGCCACTTTGGTCCCCAATTGAACAGAGTTGAAACCAGAAGTTTTCATACAACAACAAAAAAAAAAAAAAAAAAAAAAAGACATGTACCTTCTCACTGTCTTCTCTTGTCAAACCACATCGGAGTCAGTAAGAATTAACTCAATTATTTCTATCTGCTAAATGCCCCAATAATAAGTGTGAGAATAAGTCAAAGATTTCTTTAATAATGTCTTCAAAATCAGAAGATTACATACATGTCCTCAGTATTTCAGTAGTTGTTAGCATTGCCTTTGATCTGTACAACTTGGGTCAAGCATTTTGGTTTTCCTTCTTAAAGCTTCTCACAATAGTTTGTTAGGTCTCCTCTCTCATTCCCTGATGCCCTCTGCGATCTTTCCACAAATCCTCTAGAGGGTTTTGGAATGATCATGCCATAAAACATTGACTTCATTGTTGCAGCCACTTTGACCATTTGGAAGATCTCTCAAATGCCATCAACCAGCTACTGCTAAAATACACAATTCTGTTCGCAATGGCTCCACTTCTGAAAATCTAAAATCCACTGCACAGAAAAGCTTCCCGTCTGTTTCTGAGCACCACATCTTCGTCTTGTCGGCTCATGAAGACTGTAATCTCACCTGTGGAGATCCAAGGCTTGGGAATCTTGAAAGGACGTTGCATCAGCTCCCTTTGCTGAAGTCCCTGTGGTCACAAAAGCCCTACGTGTCCTGAACCCAGAATGAAAGCTGCTCTATTTTAATGTGCTGCTATTATAACACTCATATTAGTTGGGACCTTGCGCCTGCCCTTGGCACAGATTACACGCGGTTACATCAAACTGCTCCTCTGGAGGCAGCCTCATAAAAAACTTTGTTTGGGTTTGATTCCATTTTTTATTTTTTTTTTATTTTAACTGTCTTTCATGTGTGTTTTTGCGCAACACTCCAGGAACCTAGGTTTATTGAAGTCTTCTTTTTTTCTTTCTTTTTGTTTGTGGATTGTTTTCCTCCATGTCTTTGTCCCTGTTATGACTTTCAGTATGGATTTACAGAAGAACACAAAAAGAAGTTGAAATGAGAAAAACTTTACTGGCCATCCCATATCTGTGGGTGATTCCCTCTGCAGCACTCTTCTTCATAACTTCAGTATCACCACTTTTCACTGTCTAATTTGTATAAACACAGTGTATAACAAGTTACCTATTTAATGGACTAAATTATGGATGAAATCTCACTATCCATTTTAGCCTGGTCTGGGTCCAGGATAAATTTGATATGATTAGTCATTTAATCTGTTTTGGGCCTACGTTGCTTTAGTGAAGTTTTGGTCAAACTGCTTTAATGCGATAAGACTAAGAGTTCACAGTAACCAACATAAGTCTTCTTTATCTTGTTGAACTGAAAAGAAAAAAACTGGGAAAAACAATCTACTTGTTGTTTATTACAACCATGCATAGGCTAATCCTAGCCTAGCTATTCTCTATTTTAATTGGACTCAATGAAGTCAGATTATAATTGTGGTACAACAAAACTTAAAGAAAGATTTGTTTTGCTGAAAAGTTGGCTTGAATGTCATACATGCTAATGGCCAGTGTTTGAGCTGCTTTCTGTGCAGCTCTCTCTCTCTTATGAATTTGACTGTGAAAAACAGATTTGGATGACCTACAGTACAGTAGTACAGTAAATATGGAATCTAGTATAGCTTCTGTATCTTACAAACACTTGTGTTCCTCCGCTCTGTGGTCCACTCTCAGATAATGGTGGAAATCCCTTTAAAAGTGTGGTGGTTATTTCTCTTCCTGTGTTGCCTGCCTGTCTGAGGCGCTGCCAGTGTTTATGTGTCCCAGGGCTCGGTGGCTAGCTGATGTTGTGCTTTGTGGTGTCACAGCGTCTTCCTTACAAACCCATCTGGAGCCCCCATTTCCACACCACCGACATCTGTTGTATATATTTGCACCCTGGAGCTTGATGGCTACTCGCTCTGGTCAGTGTTTACCAGCTATTGTGTTTGTGGAACCAGAGTGCTGAGGCTCTGCTGGCGCCTGAGGTTCCAAAGTGAGTCAGCTTCCAAATACTGGGGCAGAACTTTCCACCGCGATTCCCCTTGCCTGAGCCTTGGTATTTTCGCTTAGTACCCTCCATTCTCTGTGGTTTTTTTGTTTGTTTTTCATGGAAAGAATCAATTTTTGTACCTTGATCATCATCATCATCATTCAGTCATCGCTAGGCGTATTTATCATACACACTTTATCTGTCCATTCTCTACCTCTATTGACTCCTGTATGGGTTTGTAGTGTATTGCTGCCAATGTAATGTTTTCTTTTCTTCTCTCCTCAAGAGAGAAGCTTTTAGAGTGAGGTTTTTCAGCTCTTGTAAAATTCACTCAATAACTGGCTGCTCATATTAATTTTTAAAGACCTGTGTATCCATATGTGGTGATTTTCTTCTTTTTATGTGATTATAGCCTGTTTTGAAAGGGAACTGACGCTATAAGTTTGTTGAAACATGAGATTATTCTCTCATTTATATCAGTAGTGACTAGACAGAAATGATCGATCTATCTATCTATCTATCTATCTATCTATCTATCTATCTATCTATCTATCTATCTATCTATCTATCTATCTATCTAGCTATCTATCTATGACTTTATGCTATGTTGAAAAGACTGAAAAAAAAAACATATAAAAATCCTCTCATTATGTTCCAGAATTGGGTTAACCCTAACCCTTACCCCTTTTTTAAAACAAAAGGTATTTTTCCAACATTTTTTATTTAAGTTTATTCTACTGTATGATTTTTTTATTTATTTATTGTTTTACGCTGCTTCTGCCAAAAGATGTGAGGGTGTTTTGCACAAAAACATAAATGTTACCTTTACTTTAGTGATACTGTTGTATGAAAGAGTATTAGCGCCACAAGAATTTTTTTTGTAACTTTTTTCTCAGAAATCTGACTTTCTTTCTAACAATTGACTTTAAATACAAAATTCTGACTTTAATTTGTTGAGATCAGAAATCTGAATTCAAAGAAAAATGTCACAATTATGACGGGGGTTTTTTTCTGATTTGAATTTTTTTCTGTTGAAAAAAGACATTTTATTTTTCTTTAGTGGCCCTAATTCTACTCTGTACTTCTGGACAGCTGACGCTATACAATTAAAATGTATAAATATATTATCATGGAAAAGGATTAAAATTTTACCTAAGGTTGAAAACTGATTAAATAATTTCACTCCCTCTGTAAAGAACTTGCCTTTTGCTTCTTAACAAGGCAATTAACCTCCAGCTGCTGCAGATGGTTTGTTGAAGAGCCAACATTGCATGACTCGTTTTTTTCCTCATTTTGGATCTCAGCTGGTGTTTTCTGCTCAAATCTTCACAAGTTTCTCTTTGAAGAAACAAATTCCTACTGAAACCAGTCCACGGTTCTCCAGCTCTGTGGGTTGTTTTTCTCGGGGTCTAAAAAAGATTCTATGCTGCTCGTTGCAGATCCTGCTCAGCCAAGTACGGCAGCAGAACAGGGCACTGGGACGATTACACATAATTACCTCATAATGATCGTTAGGGGCAGGGTTTGTGCACGCAGATTCTTGCAGAAATTGTGTGCTTGTGCGTGTTCGTGACAAGCGCCGTTCATCAGTCACCATATTTGTTTTGTCACACCACACCTGTCCTCGTTACGCACCATAATCTGGCTAGATAAATCACATTATGGTCCGTCGATGTAACTGAGCGCCGCGCCACCACAGCCCTGACGATGAAGCCAAGGCACCGTAATAAGTTTCAATCAAACTGAGGTGACGGCAGCTTGAGTCTGTGTGTTGGTGAACCCTTTTTTTTTTATTTTTGCGCCACTTTGTTTTTGTTTTTTTCGCTGTCAAAAAGGTATTTTTTCTTCATTAAAAGCAGTGTGTACCTACAGTATCTGCTGCTTTGCCAGTTTTGTTTGTTTGAGTGGAAAAGAACTGTTCAAAACTGTTATGGAGGAACTGCGTTCAGTTCCTCCATAACTAAAGCTGCACTGATCTGATATTAATATCTGTATCAGTTCCAGTATTGACAAAATTTCTAGATTGGGTATTGGTCATAATATTTTCAATCCATAAGCGTCCCATTTTAGAATTCCTAAATGCTCTTTCTGAACCATTTGAAAGAAAGTTTGTTCCAGATTAGTTTTTACATGTTTGACCAAGATAGTCAACCTGTTGTTTGTCCGTTTCAATCTCTTTATTTTTTTTACATTGGCAGCTAAACTCCTAATTGCACTGACTGTTCAAATTAAAGCTGTTTTTACATGTTTGATTACGCTTGTGAAGCTTTGGTGTACCTCAGTGTGCTGATCTGGTGCAGAGTTATCAAATAAATTTGTAATTCTTTAGATTTGTGTTTGTGTTTAAAAAATAAATGATTCAAATCAGTTCAAGACTGTTTTTCTGTACCAGATTGGCTTTGGTCGATACCAAACTTCATATATTTATATCGGAATCAGAAGTGGAAAAAAGTGAATCGGATCTCCTTCATTCTTTCTCGTGTCTCTCTCATACCTGTTTGTTGATGTAGTTGTTCCCGGAAACCGGACCTCGTCAAGGGGGCACCAGGTTGACGATCTGGGGGGAAAACCTGGGCCTACAGTTCAGAGACATCCAGATGGGAGTGGTCTTGGGAAAGGTGCCTTGCGTGCCCATCGAACAGGAGTATGTCAGCGCTGAGAGGCAAGTCAGAGAACCTCAAGTGTGACTGGATGTCACTGAATGGGAATCATCAATCTATCTGATACAATTTACTCTCATTTGCTGATGATACTCAGCTATATTTGTCACACAGTCCTGATAAATCCACACAAAACTATTTCTTTACCACTTTTTTAGCAAATACATTAATGATAAATAATATCCAGTAATCCGGTGGCTATTTATAGCTCTTGAAATGATTTTGTGCATTTCCTGATTACAGATAAAGGACGATGTAGATTTGAACTGCCTGGGTTATGCAGTTAGAAACTGTTTAAAATGATAATTAAAATCCTCCTGAAGAGTAAAACTACGTAATTTAGCTAAGTATTTTTATATTATTGATCACTTTTTTTTTTTTTGCTTTCACTTTAATTTAATAATGTTTATGTCCCCAACCATTCAATGACTTTTACTCAAAGTCAGACTTTGACACATCTATCCATTAAACTTAACTTAGAGCCGGGAGAAAGAGTGAACCATGATCAGTTCTTGTTGCTAAGCTACAAGATTTTTTTTCTGGACAAAAGCAAAAAACAACCCAAAAAAATAAAGAATGGTATAACTTTCTTTGCATAAAGCTTTTTTGGGGGCGGGTTCCATATGACTTAGGGATTCCACAGTCAGTCAGATCACTTTGTTCATTAGATTAAAATATTGCATCTTTATGTCTGCATTTTCTTCTGCAAAAAAAGTTGTGATTTTTGTGATCCGCGAGTGCGCAGCACTTTTGGCCACTATGGCGAAAGTTTTGGACACCTCTTGGTGTACATAAAATAAGCAGAGCAGATCACAGTGATAATTATGTGCACAGTTTTTAACCTGTGACTACCAATTAATTAAAATTGTATTA
Organism: Brachyrhaphis roseni; assembly: GCA_903066815.1. Lineage (NCBI taxonomy): Eukaryota > Metazoa > Chordata > Actinopteri > Cyprinodontiformes > Poeciliidae > Brachyrhaphis > Brachyrhaphis roseni. The sequence goes on from CAEFZY010077157.1 coordinate 10,082, forward strand.
ACAGTTGTACAAAAAAAACCAAACAAACAAAAAACAGGTAAAACAAAAACATACATTTGTAGCACTGAATATGTTTTCACCTTATTTCACATTAAAACCAATGACCAGAATGTGCGTCATTTCTATGTTATATAATGACAGATGATCTGAAAGAAAAGGGCCAAATTTTTCAAAATACCTTTAAAGAAATGGGTAAAACGTTTGACAAACTCCTTCCACCAGGGAATTTAATGTATTCATATTCAGCTGTGTGAAATCTAATTTCACTGTAAATCCAGTTTTCTGTGAAGGTTAGTTTCAGGATCTTCTTGTTGCGCACAAACAGCATCGTTAAGACAAAGGAATACTTCTCATTTCAGTTCAATTCAGTGTTGAGAGAAATTAGTTCCAAACAGCCTCGAGGCATTCAGGGAACTCAACACAAGCTTTTGATAGATTATGCTAAATTTTTCACATCATGTTGTACATCAAAATGTGTGGATGAAAACTGACACTGGAGACTGTCTCCATGGTGAGACATGGAGGTGGCAGCATCATGCTGTGGGGGTGCATTTAAAAAAAAAAAATACAGGAACCTCCACCGTCCAGCAGGATGACAACACTGACAATAATGTTGACATCAATGCTTTAGAATAAAGACTGTTCATATTGTTAGGCTGGTTCCAGGAAGACCGAGTAACAGTGCAGGCCACACTTTTCAGATCTTTATTTGCAAAACATTATTGAAAACTGTGTATTTTCTTCCTGTTAAAATTCATGCTGTATTTCTGTTGAACATTCAAATGAATTTGCAGCAAAACAAACTCCTTTGTGGTTGTAATGTGTCGAGAGTTAAACAGATATAAGATTTATTATTTTCTTTTTTTAGAAATAGGGTTTCAGCTCATCAAATTAAACTCCGGAAACAAGTGAAAAATGTTCCTGTTACACTCACCGCTTCACTCTGGAACCGTGTTGAAAAGTGACACCGGTTTGTGTTTCTCCTGTTACTCACTGCCTTTGCTCCTTGCTCTTTATTTTTCTCGTCCTTCTGTCCTGACATTTACTCCTCTGCAGGGTCCTACGCGGCTGAGGAATTGAGTTCACGCAGATCAAACAATCTCCCTGAAGTGCAGTTAGTCGGGAAATGATGCATGTTGAGATAGAGGGCGTCTCAATTCAAATATCTCACACGCATCCGTTATTCTGTGCATTATTCTTGTCGCCTTGGAACTGCTTTCACGTTTGGTTCATGCGTTGCTCTTTTCCATTCTTCCAGCATCACTTAGATTCAGATTAGGATCCAATCTTATGGGGTCCTTGCCGCACTGCAACCCCTGCTATGGGTGTAACAGTCAGTCCTTTAGCTTGAATGTTGTTACTTTGACGTTTCGAAGCAACTATTAAATGTTACCTAACTTCGTCCTTCTGTAGAATCGTTTGTCTTCTGAATGATGCCACTGGCTACCGGGTTCAAGAAGCTCAGGTGGAGGTGTGTGTGAGAGCCTGCGTCAATGACTACAGAGCTCTGTCACCAAGGCCATTCACCTTTGTGGTAAGAAAAATCTTCCAGGGAGCATTTGTGATGTTATTTGTTCAGAAATGTTTCTGAATCGAATTAAAAGTTTCTACTCCGCTCTGCTCATCAAAGTGCAGCTGAAATGGACTTCAAGTTTCTCATTTCGATGGTTTAATGATTCAGTCACATATTTTATGCCTCTGTTTGTACTGTGTGTGTGTGTATTAAAATGATTTAATGTTTTAAATGTATTAAGGGCATATTCCAGTGGTTCAAAATGACTAACTTCCATGTGTTTATGATATAAAATTAATTTTAACAAGTTTTGCATGTTATAAACAAGGTTATTATCGTTAACAAAAACCAATGAAAGAACATAAACAAAAATAAAACAAAACATTTTTGTTACTTGGAATAAAATTAAAATCGACTTGAGAGAGAAACTGACTAAAACTGTAATGAGCATTTACAAAACTAACTAAAGTTAACCAAATCATTCATTTGCCTTAAATTTTCACATTTTCTAAAAACTTTTATTGCTTTCTGGGATGTTGTTACATACTACACACACACACACACACACACCAACACAAAATAACCTAAACAAGTCACAAATATCTTTGTAATAACTTGCTTTCGTTTATTAAA
>CAEFZY010077162.1:0-21543 GCA_903066815.1 Brachyrhaphis roseni
ATATATAAATAAATAATGTAAACTAAAATAAAACCTTTACATTTTTTTTATTTTAGCTCTGTAACCTTGATTAATTTTTAAAAGAGAAAAGTTGATGCATATGGGATTCTTTTTCTATTATATAAACCCATTTTACCAATGGGATATTTTTGGCCATGACAATAGATGGTGTGTGATGGAATGCATAATGGATAAAGTGAAATGCTTGCTAGATGTTGTGTTGCAAGAAAAGCTGCTAATTTTTTTTTTAAGTTGTGGTACTCTGTGATAGTTTCTACTGCAGGAAGTTTTTATGAAACATGACAGTTTCAGGGCAAGCTTTGCTTTTTGTTCTCATTCCAGCAAAAGAAAGCTATTCTATATTTAAAAATCATCCCATATATACATCTAGTAGTGTTAAATAGATGCTACATAAGAAAAGCATTCATCTAACTTTAAAAGTAGGTTTCCTATTGTGCTGGACACTGACTGCTGTGTCCTAATCAGCATCACATCGCTATGCTGTCATTTGAGTTTGACGCTACTGTCAGCTGGACTTTAGCTAAAACTCATGTTTCCTGCAGGGAAATTTGTCTTGGGTGATTCACACATGCTTTGAATTTTAAAGTTCTTTAAAAAACCACAAAGAATAAGTAACCCTGCTAAGCAGTATGCATTGTCATATTTCTCTTCCACATCATTAATACAGCAAATTATATCAGTATGTTTCACTTCTCCTTTACTTTATTACAGTTGAAAGAGAGTAGGATCACATTTGCACTGTGATTTAGGAACCCGAAATCATTAAAATATTCCAGCCACTCTGTATTTTAAAAAAGGACATTATGAGGATATATGTTATAGGCATTATTTTAGATAAACTTGGAGAAATAAGGAAATCTGAAATGAAAGATGACGAGGCTCCAAATTCAAGGCAGACAGTTGAGTGTGTCACTTATGATTTACACTCAAAGATGGCTACATCTTTCTTATCAGTTTGATGGAAAGTCTGCCATGACAAAAAAAAGCAAAAAAAAAAAAAAAAAACAGGTTAACTGAAAGGCAATAAAAGTTTGTGTGAAAAATAGACTGCTTTGACTATAATACAACACAAACTTACCAAAAATAAAAATGGTGTATTAAAGAAAAATAAAAAGGATGGAAAGAACAAAACTGAAAAGAAAATGTTTTTCACTGGTGAAATTGTGAAAGTGTTTGAAAGGAAAAGGAAATGTTAGTAAATTTTAATTGCAACCAAGCCAAAGGCCAGATGCATATTGGTAATCTACTTTCCACATTTAAAACATATTTAATACATACATTGTATCACTCTCTATTTTGGAACATCCTGTCATGTTTGTTTCAATCATTTACTGTTGATTTGAGATGAAACTGAAGAATTTGAATGTAGTCTTTTCACTCTGTGAACCTAAAAAGCCATAATAGAAGAAATTATCTGACAACACAAATCCACAGCCACATGTTTGACGTGGTTCACTTTTCTTTGGTTTGAATGGCTCATCCTTTTAGAATTGTTTGTACTGTGGCCAAAACGCTTAAGTGTTTTCTCAAGTGATCATTTACAGATTTTAAATAAGTTTTATGGTGTCTATTTTCAAGAAGAGGCTTTATTTTTCAAATAGATGCTCTGTCTCTGATGGTGATATACTGGGTCAAATAGTTGAAACTTAAACTCAGCTGGGTCCTCCAATAGTACAGTGATCTAAAACATACGATAATGCTGATCTTGGAACGGATAAAGTAGTCCGGACTTTATTTGTATTGAAAATCCATAGACTATGCTAAGAAGGCAGGCCAGTGCCAAAAAAAACATCCAATTTAATTAACTGTCCTAATTCTGCCAAGAAAGTCTGTCAAAACTACTGCAAGAATTATGTCCAGAAGTGTGTTGATGGTTACAAAATGAGTGTGGTTAAGCTACAGTTTCCTAAGACAATTTCAACCAAATAATAGTCAGGGTGTATGCACAAATTAGTTCATGTCTAGATCAAAATCTCACAATGGTCACAGATTTAATTTGTTGTTTACTAATATTAATATAAATCATTAAATCCACCCAAACTTAACACAAAAATTTAACTCTCTGGATAACCCATCATTTTATTGCTAAAGTGTCTTCTGCCACAGCATTTCATGTTAATGTACAGCTATATGGTGGATTTCAGCATGCATTAATAAAAAGAAGGATGGCATAGAGTATCTGTTTTTGCAATGACACTGGAAAGAGCATAAAACATATTTCCTTTACTAGTTACACTGATGCTACCAGTTTGTCCATCATCCTTTATTTTCCTCCTTCCATGGTCTTCTTCTACCTCCTGTGTATATTAGCTGCTGATCTGCACAGAGAAGACAAGATGAACAAAAGCCATGCAGTGAGTAAAGGCCGTTGAACAGCAGGTTACTGCTCCCCTTGTCAACCACAGTGTCAGATAATTGTTGCTGACATTTTGCCTTTGTTTTTTTTTTTTCCTTTTTTATCCAAACTTGTCTGATGCATCTTTTTCTTTTTTTCTTTTATTCTTTTACATAAACACAGCACACAAGTTCAGAAATACCATGTTCTTTGCTGTCTGTTGCGATATTCAGTATTTGACAAAAATCAGCTAATTAGATCACAGTTGGTTTTGACAGTGCTCAGCGGTTTCCCTAAACGTGAAGTCTACTTCCATGGCAAGAGGGGAAAAGTCGCGATTCATAAAATTGCTTTTCAGCAGGTGAATATAAGACTCCTAATTATTAAAAAAATAATAAAACTCTAAGTAGATATAGCTTCCAAGACCAAAAAAATAATAATTTGAACTATTTTATAAAACAATTCTACGTTTTGTGACAGAATCATTTAAAGGTAAAAAATACTCACCGCTGAATGACTTTAATAGAAATGTTCATTGCCACTACACCAGAAATACATTCTGAGTTACTCATTTAAAGCCAATCTATTTTTATGTTGCAGCCCTTATGATGGACAGCTGCCTTCAGAGGCGAACATCGGTGTTGTAAAAAAAATGAAGCCATCTATTTTCTTCAGGCGCTTCGCAACACAGCTGCTTATTGATTTAGACAAACGACGGGGCAGATGGATTTTTGTGAGTTTTATTTGGATCTCAGTGTCACAGACAAAGAGTCTCTTCGGTCAATGATTGATCACTGTGCAGAGAGGGCTTCAACCCGTTTCTGCGGTCCGAACCCAACACATTTTATTGATGGGTGAAGTGGATTTCAATGTCCTCTCAGTGCCTCTCAGATTTGTGTTCTTTGATTGCATCACAGCATCTTCGTTCCAGTTGGCCAACACATCAAGGAAAACACACAAACATTGATAAGCTCACAAATCCTGAATCAAGCTGAAATGAGGAACCTCCCTCTTCTATAGGGCTGTATATCACAGACCACTCAGTCTGAGGAAGCCCAAAAAAAACATTGATAATGACATTAGACTTTATAAATCTTAGTGCAAATAAACAAGTTGCTTCCACTATGACTTTGATGTGAGCCATTTTATAATGAATAAATAAAAACTATGTCTAAATTAATATTTACAACCCACTGCTAAGCAAAAGCCATCAATTGCTTAAAACACGAGTTGGTACTTTAAAGCACACTTGTTGGGGATGTTCCAATATTTCATTCCCTCTTGTCTAATTTATGACCCTAGGAGTTAATTAACAGCCACAAATATTGATTGAAATGTCTTGTAGCGTTTTATGTCCAACAAAGATGAGGACCTTTAATTTGGCAATGTTCCGCTGAGAAAAAAATTTCACAGAAGTGAGCGTGACCACATGGCGAGAGTGTATTTACAAGTTTCCCTCTCCAAATCATGCCGTCAAACAAATTAGCATGTTAAGCAGGGAAAAATTGGAGGGAATTGCATGTGTCTGAAATATTACACTTTGGTGAGAAAGAAGTTTCTGTTTGTGCATCATAAGGACAAAATACAGGATATACTGTAGTGTATTAAAAATGTACTCATAAAAAGTACATAAACAAACAACAGCAATTAATTAACTAATTACCTTTAAATTTTGGACATAATACATTTGAGACAACCTGAGTCGAGTTCTGATTCTTTTGATAAATTGTTTAGGGTTTAAATTTTGTTGCCTCACTTTCCTTGATTTCAGTCACATTTCTGCCATTTAATTTTGCGGTAATAAACAGAAGTCCGTCCATTGGAGTTCATTTGTTTTTTATGGCTTTATACCTTTTATCAGTCTTAAAATTGAACATAACTGTTTACCTCCAGCTAAGATTAAAGTGAGGATTCATTATGATCAGGTGCTCTCAATAGATGAGTAGTGGTAGTCCTGAATGCATCCATTAAAAAGTTTTTTTTTCCTCTTGCACAACTCTACCAACAGTGTACCCTCCAAAATGCTGAGCATATCATCTGGTATGACCCAGGTGACTGAGATGAGCACAGTACTTATCTGTCCGGATCCTTACATGAATTTTTAAAGATATCTGATACTGACTCCCCTGCAGCACACTCTTCCTTCAGCAGTAATTTTAGAGTTTCCTGAGAAGCCTTGCAGGTCATCAGACATCACAGCACTATGAGTTCTGTCAGTGCAGAAGGAATAGGCTTTCCTATTACTGAGATTCTCACATTAAAAACAGCAAATGCAGGAAATGTTTTTCTAAAAATAACACCGCAATACGTAAAAAGTAGGTGCAGCGCTAAGCTCCCAGAACTCATTATCTATATATCCCTCTTGTTAATACAAAAGCTACATCGTTGGAAGAGCATCACTTCTTTGCAGAATTATATTTAACGACAACATAATTTATTTAATGTAAAAAAGGAGCAAAGTATTCTGTATGATCCCTGTAAACACCAGTGTTTTAACTGGGAATCCATATGGACTGCCAGAGCATTTTACCATATCCATTATTGAAGTGTAACGGGGAATTTTTAGAGCACTCAGAATTTCTGCTGTATTCATAATTTATATTTAAATCCTTCTTGGTCCCCACTACATATTCAGATCTCATTTGCTGTCATCCGTGCAGACTCACCACCTTTATCCTTGAGTAATCTAGTCTCAATTAAAGTTCTTATTGGGATTTGGGGGAGGATTTTAGAGGGAATGTGATTGACAATGACTGAGAAAAACAGATGGCAGAAGCAATACTATATTCTCAAACAGACAGTGGAGGAATTGGATGGCATTGATTTTTCTGCTTCATTTTACTGTCACTGGGATCCTGCTCCATTTACCAGATTCTCACAAAGAAATTCTGTTTGCTTCTTTATGTTTATGGGGGTTTCAGAATTAAAGAAAAGGAAGCCTGTGGGAGCTCTGAATATATCAACAGCTTTTTTAAATAAACAGGATTCTTCAAATAGTGCTGTACAAGTTCAAATGTGATGTAGAAACACAAGAGGACCTTGATGACTGAATGATTCATTGTGTTTTGCATGGCAGAACTGAAGTGCTGAAAAATTTAATTTGCAAAAGCTTCTTCAGAACAATAAGAAAAGGGGGGAGGAAGGACATGGTCTCACAGGTCCTCTTATGTGATGGCATCAGAACTGATGACTGATTACTGTAAAGGCTGAAAAATAAAATACATGAGTGAAAAATTAGTCAATTATGGCATTAAGTGATCTGGTAGGCAATAGTTTTTCTTCTGCTATCATTAAATTAAACTAAAAGTGACTTAGTACTTGTAATTATATTATTTTCAGAGTAGCACAAGTCTTACTTTCAGAAAGGGCTATTACTGTAGGGAATCAGGGTGAATTTCCCTGGGGAGAGTCCAGATCAAACCTAATCTGAGGCTTCATCATTGCCATTTCTATGAAGAAGATGATTCAAATGTCCGAACTGTGACAGTCTGAAGAAATATGTTGGTTGAATTAAAAGATTAAACCCATATCAATAATTTTGGGGCATAGCTGTATCTGTACCAAGTACTTATTATTATTATTATTTTGAAATTGTTGCTATGTAATTATAGCATTTTCCAGTGTAATTTAGTATAAATACATGTCAGTATATGATCTGTTTAGTCAATGCAATCAAATTGGTGCTTACATGAACTTTCACATTCTAGGAATAATAGTATTCCACAATGACTTCCTGTTTAAGACAGAAGCAATGGAGTGTATATGAGGGGAAACAAAGTCCTTCACTTCCTCAGATTGAGTAGACTTGATGTCATAATGTGGAGACTAAAATACGGTTCCCTATTCCCTGTCTCAGTCAAGCTGAACGCATCCCGTTTGAAGAAGACGGCAACTAAGAGGATCCAGAAGCTGGAGCTGACACATCCACAGAGTGCAGGCTGGGATGTGACTCCACTGAAGCTTGAATCTTTGCCTCACTATCAGTGTAAGACGGCTTTTGAAGTGAGTTGAAAGAACTTAAATCTGATGATGACTGGCTGCACCTCTTCATCTGTGACTATGAGTGTGTGTACGTAGCATACCTAATGAAAACGCTGCTGGTTCAAATTTCCTCCGAAGCTGCCTGACATTAGAAAGCTGATATCCATTTGCATGGACAGCAGTCTATTGCACATCAAGTAAAGGACTGAAACTATTGCATCACTTTCGAAGCCATAGCTTCTAAATCAATATTCATAAGTCAGATCTTTAAGTAATGATCCTACCTGTTCATGAGCTATGGGCACAGATGACGGTGGATCTGTTACCTGGATCAAAAGAACAAATGCATTACTCTGGTCTGAAGGTACAAAAATTAAAGCCAATTACAACATCTTCAGGCATTTGCTGCTGAAAAGAATGTTAAATCATTAAATCATAATGTCACTATCAAATTCAAAGAACATTTAATCTTAAGAAAATGCAACTGACTGTCTCTATTTCTTGCTCAGTAATACAAGTCAGAGGTGTGGATTCGAGTTATAATCAAGTAAGACTCGAGTCACGTGTTTAATCGCGTTAAATTTCACGTGAATGCAATATGAAAGACATTGGACTTGGACTTTCACACCAAAAACTTGTGACTTTATTTACACGTGAATCCTTTGACTTGATACCCAATGGATCAGACCTGATGGAGCCATACTTTTGAAAATGGCAGCTGAATTTGTAGTAAAGCTTGTTACAATTCTTTTTAATCTTTCGATCCAAAACAAAGAAATGCCTTTATTCTGGAAGTCAGGTTTTGTTATTCCCTTATAAGAAAAACATTAACCAAGTTTTCCAAGAATCCTTGAGGTACCTTATGTTTAAACAGGTTGGTGTCAGAAAAATGTGAAATTGTTGAAGATGTTTTGGATCTATTTGGTTGGATTTTGCATGAGTATTCGTTCTGTCAAGTTGTCTGCATGAATGGCCATTATTTTGAAAGTAACTGACAGTTTTACATTACATTTTGGAGAGCCAAATTGTGCAAAAACTCCTCTTTGTCTGCTCATAGTTTTTGAGCTGACAGCACCCTCAAATTAAAGCTGTCAGTCTACATGTCTGCTTCCTGTCAACTTGTTACTCCACATCCAGTGCACTGACTGGAACAGTTTGTATCCAAATGTTTGGGTAAATTTGACATCACCCATTCAGTGCCATGTGTATTTAGCTGAACAGTCATTTTCTAACATGTAAATTATATCATCAGCTCTGTGAGTGAGGTGCAGGAAACTAGAGAAAATTGAGGGCAAAGACACAAAGTTAGGATAGAAGAGTTCAGGAACAGAACCACAGACAGTGTGAAAGTCTTTGGTGCTAATGTGGGACCTGAGTGTGTAACCTCACTTTCAGGGTGCTCTGATTAAAGAATGATTTATAGGCCTGTTGGAGAGCCCTCTCAGCAATCCGTCTCCTCAATGAGATTTTTTTCGTCTTTCAAGAGGTTTGGTAAATCAAGCCATCTTTGCGAGGATCTCATGTGGACAATGTCAATGTGTTAGTGAGAGGGAGTCATTAAATGCGATGATCATAAAAACATGGTGGACATGTGTGGGAGGACTGTAGTTGAGGGGGAGGAGTGTGTTCGTAGATGCATAAAGATACTTATTTATCACATAAGGTGTTGCTTGTGACTCTGTCAATGAAATAAATCTCCTTGTGGATACACATAGACATGCATTGCCTTAACTGATTGATCACCAGAATAATTCTGACGTTTCAGTTTAAAGATTCATTTATATATGAAAATGTGTAAGCTGTACAGTCATGCATTTAATAAAAGCATATTATTAGCTATAATTCGCCAATGGAGACGATGATGCTTTTTTTTCTTGCTCAGATCTAAACATTTATGTTCATGGCATTGCAGCATGTCTTAAATTTAAGTTTCTAACTTCTAAAACTTTTAAAGTTTACTTAGTGTAAGGTTACAATGAAGGCCCACATGATGTCATCAAACTTCTGACAGGTCAGTTAAAAACATTTGTGATACTTAGAGGCATACCTGAAGACATTTTTAAGATAACAGTTTATACACAAGTATTTCTTTTGCAACATCATAGAAAAAAAATCTAAATAAATCTGCCAAAATATCAGAAAAAAAATGTGTGGACCTCTACAAATCCAGTTCATCATTGGGGTTCTATTTCTCAATGCATGCCAACTCCACATTCCTCTGTTTAAAATGGTATGCACAAATACATCAGCATCTGGATGTCCAGCAATCATACCAAAGAGCTTTATGAAACAAATATTGAAACAACAATACATCAGCAAGGAGACTAACGCATGTGTTTTTCAAAATTACAATGACAGTAAGTAAATGGCCAAATTTGTAAAAAAGTGGCTTGAAGACAACAGCATCAAGGTTTTAGACTGGGTATCACAAAACCTAAACCTCAAACACAAACAAGGCAATCAATTCCAGCAAACTATTTGGAAACGCTCGTGGAAGAAACCCCAAAACGTTTGACACAAGTCACACTGTTAAAAAGGCAATTCTACAAATACTAAATAAATATATAGAAATGACTGGCTTTCAAGAAAATAAAGAACGTTTCTCTAAATGATTCACTCTCTTAATTCTGGCATTTATCAAGTATCAGTATCATTCACCAAGTAAATTCCAGTTGTGAACATAGTTGATCATTTGTTTTGAACAGAAGAAGCTCCTAATGTCTCTTTTTTCCCAAACAAGAGAAAATAACTAATTTATTTTCAAAAAGTACTGAATAAGATATAAATATCTATTTAGATATAAAGACAACAGGGAACCATGATATGAAGTCACTGCGTTCTCCTCTGGCACGCCCATTAATCATTACGAAGTCATCCAAAGACTAAATCCCATCTCTCAGATGGTGTCACATTGCTGTTTGTTCACAGCGTGCCTCATGAATCACAAGTATGACACAATGAAAAGCATTTGGTTCTTGAACATCTCTAGAGATCATCCACAGTATTCATTTTCTTTTGTCACAAAAATCAAACTTAAAGTACGCCATTAAAGTTTGTACTGTGACTCGTTTAATAAGCAAGGTAAACACCCACTCTGTGTGATGTTTCCCAATTATCTCCTTCTGTTTACCCAATTATATTAATTAGAATGCATAGTATTTACATCCCCTAGGACAAATAAGCCATTGAGCTAAACCTATTAAGCTCATGTGAAAATAATTAACCCACAAACTGTTGCCATTGTCTCTTCATGCTGTAGTAACTTTTAGGAACAGCTTGTAATCGGCTTATTTCCACCGGAAAAAAAAATTGTGTGAGAAATATAAAGTCATATTTAACACAAAGGAATGTCAACTTTTAATGAAATTGAAAGTTGTCCTTTACAGGCATTGTTTTTTTTGTTGTTTTTTTTTGCAATTGTGTGCTAATAACTCAATACTAGTATATGTCTTTTATATCGGGAGGCCTGAAAACTTAGCAGACATCTGAAATATGACAAAAAAAATCCAACAGTTATGTCTGTTTGTTTATAGAATGTCATAAAAGCCATGCTAAATAAAATTGAATTTAAAAAGGTAAAAAACAAATAAATATAGTTGGAAAGAAATAAAGGGGAAAAAAATGATGCACTGACAACTTTATTTGGACGTCTGGAAGCCACTTTTGGTTTCAAAACTTCCTGAATTGTTCATGAATTTTGGTTGATGTTGAAGTAATGCTGCACACTGAAAAAAAAGAATGGATATTGTGGAATAAAATAAAAGTATTCATGTAAATCATCCTTGAAATGTGGCAAAATGTGTGTTTTTACTTTTAAGTTTTTATTAAATTCTAAGGACAAAATTCTCATTAGTGCCCAATGAAAAATATGCTGAATCTGTGACATATCCAAAAAAGAGGATAAAAAGAATACCACACTTTGATTTCACAGGGAGAGTGTCTTTAATCAAGTCAGTAACAATGTAAACAAAGCAAGCCAAGGCTCCTCTGTGTGCTTTACTCTATATATTCAAATTTGCCCTTTAACAATGTAGCCCACGTATAAAGCTAACCTGTCTGAATAACAGTGATTAAACTGGGCAAACGGCTTACTCATCATTATGGCACAAGGAGAGGGCAGTCACAGAGCACTTGAAGGTGCTTAACAGTCATAGAACACAATATTTTTTCTCTCTGCTGATTAGCTTACATGGTGCTGAAGAGCATGGGCGACATACCAAGATGATAGGAGCAACATTTTAAAATGCGACAGCACCTTAATGACTCGAAAAAGATTTAAAGGCAAGTGCCATAATTCCATATTTTTTGCACAAATTCCCAGGCAAGCTTATTCCACCTAAAGTGAAAACACGTTATCCTTGACTGCCATGCAAAATGAAGGAGCAGCCTTGGCAAATACACAAAGGCGGCTCTCAGCATCCCAAGCCATAGAGAACCCAGGCTACGATCGTGCTGGGGCAACTCATTCTGTTCAAATCACAGCATGAAGTCTTTGTGATTAACTAGGTAGTCCATCTTTGACGGGTCTGACAAGACTGCAAACAATACGTACTGAATATGTAGTGGGTTTATCTGTGGGGAAGATGTGTAGCTCCTTAAAACTATGCTGTCTTCCGGGAAGAAGTGCCAATTATAATATTAAAGCTGTCTCTACCAGTGACCTTTTTGCATTTGCTCGGTGTGCTATTACACTCAATCAAGAAAGGTCAGCTGTGGACGTGGGGCCCATGCAAAACTGCCTTTTTTTTATATTGTGTTCGTTGTTTGTGCAACGTCATTTCTTTCTTACTGTCCACAATTACATGAAACTTTGACTGACTTTGCTCTAGGATGGGATTTTACAGACAACACCGACTAGGACATAACAGACTTTGCATGCCAGTATAGCTAACACTAGTGTACTTTTAATTACTTTGTAATTTATATAACATTGAAGTGTTAATGTTTTTATATGGATGTTGACTGTTTCAATGAGTTTCTTAAATCAGAGGGGACTTTTATTGTTATGCTCAATTATTATGACTTTAATAACATAATTCTGACTTTCAAGTATTGTATGTTTGGTATTATGTTAAACATGAATTGTGACTTACAATCTGTGCCCCCATGTTTTGCCATATGACTCCTGGAAAAAGATACCAATGAAGTGGCTTAGAAAGTAGATGGATGGACATTAATTCATCTTTTTTTTTTTCAGTCAGTTCACAGTAGGGTTTTTCCACCACACTGTTTGGTACATCTTTATATGTTTTCAATTTTAAATTTATAATGCAAGAAAAAATAAATTAATAAAAGCTTTATTTCTTTAGATAATAATCAATCAACATCCCGTTTCTGAACACACCTGAAACGTTTGAACTAGCTCAAATACCTATTTGATTATGTGGAAAGGGAGCCCCTTGGTGGACAAAGTGTGAATTTCTTGTTAAATCAAAATAGGGGCATAAACAGAAATGTAAATGCTTTTTCTTCACTCATCTTTTTTACTTATTGTGACCACATGTTATGCTGAAAAGATATATAAATGCTACAAAATTCTTTAACATATATTTTGTTCACATGCTGGAATTGATAAATCATCTGCTTTAGCACATTTATTTTAGACTTAGTTATTTTTATCATAATATTTATTTGTACCCATGTTTATTTATTTATCTGCCACCCACAGAAAGAGTGAAATATTACTTTCATTTCCTGCTATTACTGCCCTAATCTTACAGCCTCTGAATTTTTGGGAACTTATTTTTTGGGGAAAAACTAAACCTGTCTCCTCTACATATTCTCTGCATGGTTAATACAGCAACCAAAAATGTACTACACTACTATAGGTGGTAGTATATGTTTTGTTTAATATACGTAGCTATTGAGCTTCAAAAAAAAATTATCCTTTTTTTTCTGTTCCATTTTGAAAATACATTAAACTAACTTTTAAAAAAAGTTGACATACCACTTTTTCAAAAACATCAGAATTCTATAATATTTCCTACAAAGATCTCAATTACTGAATATTCCCAAAGATTTCTTTTAAATGGCAGTATTATGTATTTTCCAGGCACATAGTACCATTTTAAGGTACGATCAAGTAACTATGTTACCTTCAGTTGGTACAAAAATTGCTGTACATATCAAACATGACTTAAAATAATTTTGACTTTGTAATTTGAAGGCTGCCAAGAGAGATTCAAGGATTCCTCAAACCTGCATGAAAGAGTAAAAGCAATACTCCAGGTATGTTTTTGATGAGAGACTAACATTATGACATGATAAAAAGTTGAAAAAGTTCAAGTTTCAAAGTACACATATCCACTCCCTTTTAAGTATTATATTTCAAAAGGTGGAACTCGTATAGACTGAATAGACACAAGGTAATATATTCATGGGTTCATTTCTGTTCAGTCTGATGATCCTGGCTTATAGCAAATGACAATTAAACATCACAAAAGACTAATAACAAAGGATTTTAATACAGAACTGTCACCCTATTTAAAAGTAAGTCCATGCATTGACTCAATATTTGCTCAGAGCTCTTTTTTTTATGAATTACTTCAGGGCCTCATGGAAGCAGTCAACCTGTAAATGCAAGATTTGCTTTCCTCTGAAAGAGGACTTCAGACCACAAGCAACTCTTAGTCAATTTTCTCCTTTGCCTTTGTAATGCACTTCTGATGTTGTCTCTGGGATGGGAATGGCCAAACCCAAAGAAAGTGACAGTGGTAGACCACATCCAGTGGAGGCAGCGGTGAAGCTCACTCAAACCTTTGAATGGGGTTTGCTTGACTATCATTTCGAAGCTGTATGTCAATGTTGCTTGTGGACCCTTTTGATTTTTTTTAACCACAATCTTTCCTTCCACACTCCACTCAACTTTTTGTTTACATGCACATAGCATTCTGTGACAGTTTAGCAATAACCTTTTTGTGGCTTACCCTTATGTTGAGGATGTCGTTGACCATCTGCTAGACATTCATCAAGGCAGTGGTTCGCCCCATAATTGTGTATGAAAAATGACCAATCCATTCTGAGAAATTGATTTTTGCATTTTCATTACATGTATGCATCATCCTCAAAGGTGTCTTTTCATTCCTTGTTCATGTGTGTGATTTTATACTTCTATCACATTTGAAATAAATAAAATAGCTAATAATAATGTATAAATATGAATTCAATTGAATGTGTTTATGTATAAAATAACACTGTACCTCAAGTTCATCAGATTAGTCACACATATTGTTGCTATGACTTTGGGTTGGAGCTTAGTTATTCAAGACCATGTTCAGGAACATTAATATCGGAGTGAATGAGTAATGTTGTTCACCAGCTTTTTCTATTTTATAATTTCCATCTGTTTTCCCTAAGGCAGGTAAAACATAAAACTTATAAATTACAATTATAGCATAAAATCATGAGACTACACCAAACAATCACCCTGTTGACACACCTAAAATGAAGAGATATGTCATATTGTGTTGCTTTAACTGTCCCATTTCAGATGCTAATTAATTTCATAAAATCCTTCATCAAAGAACAAACAGAAACCCACACGATATTTTAAGCTGTTAGAAAGCATGTTCAGTTCTGTGATGGTCCTAAATGGAAAAGCAGACTCACCAGATTGTAGATGACTTAATCATTTTAACTGTAGCTCTTTGATTAATGTGGTCGTCTCCGTCCAAGAGAGTCTAAATTCCCGGTCCAAACAGCACACTTACTTTAAGTTCCACACTGTAGCAAAGTTGGCTGTCTGCACTGTAAGAGCCACTGAATAAATATTTTACCACTTTTGAAAAACTTTCATCTGTGAACATTTGGGCCTGGCCGATCAAATCTCTTTTGTGAAAAAAAGAAAAAATGTTGTTTGTGAGTGGAGCTCCCTGTCTTCCCTTTACTGTGTGAAGAGAGACTGTTAAAGTTTGATTCATCATTTCCTGTGGGTGGAGAAGTGTCCACTGCCAAACACAGAGCTTCATTATAATAAAACGAGGGAAGCTATTGGTCTCTGTGGAAAACGGCCATCTGTATTAAAGTGCTTTCTACACAACTAACAACATAATGACATCTACACACCAGCAAAAATGTTTTGATGCTCGTGAAAGTAATTGTTAGGTTCTAAAGTGGCTTTAAAAAAACATTTATGACGAAGTTATTAAAACAGGACATCATATTGCTCAAATAGATCAAGAGATTGCAAATGCTATAAACTACAGTTGTTTGTTCAGCAACTAAGTTTTTATATTGCAAACCTCTTACAAGATTTTATTACTTTCTCTTGTGTCTTTTCAAGTATTTCCAGATAATTGGGTCAGTACGGTTGGTTTTGTCAAAACAAAACTCTCAGTTCCAACATTATAAGCACTGAATAAAATATGGTGAATCCCAAATTTAACAAAGATACACAGCAACTTTTCATGTATCCTACATTAGCCACTGTATTCATTGCACCCTGCTAATAGTTGGCTGGACGCTCTTTTGCTTTTAGAACTGCCTTAAGTTATTTAAACGTAAATTCAACAAGGTGTCAAAAAGATACTTCAGAGATTTTGGTCTATAATGATATGACAGTATCACACAGTTGCCAGTCATTTATTGACTGCATATTGTTGATGATAATCTGCTATCCCAAAGGCGTTCTCTTTGCATTGTGATCTTGTATCCACAGCTAGAACTTTTAAAATGAAAACATTAATGGATCCATGCTCTTATAATGTTTGTGCCAAAATTTGACCCTACCATGTCGATGTCACAGATGAAATTGAAACTCATCGGACCAGACAGTATTGTTTAAATATATTATTGTCCACAGGCTGCATGGTGCTAACTACTGCACCAGTGCACTGCACTGCTACCGATAATGAGAAGGTCCTGGGTTCAAATCCCTCATTAGAGTGTTTCTGTATGGATTTTCCATGCTCTCCCCATGAATATGTGTTATTTCTAGATACTCCGGCTGCCTCCCACAGTACAAAAATAGCCATGTTAGGCTAGTTTGTCTCTCCTGATTACACTCAGAGTGATTAGTAGGGTGCATGTTTCTTTTGTTTGTTTGTTTGTTTTTTTGCTTGTTTTGCCCTGTTGCCCTATAATAGACTGGTGCACCTGGAGTGGTCTTTTGCTGTAGCCCGCCTGCCTCAAGGTTCAGTGTGCTGCTCATTAAAAACGTAGCTGCAACAACAAGAGATTTGAACTACTGCTTAGTGAGTATAAGATACATTTGGCCTTGCTTCATTTTTATTATCTTTAATTGGTAATAATTAGTTATCTTGACTGTTTAAGCCACATATACACCTGCGAACAATGGTAATAAATCCTGGCCAAATAGACCATATTGCTGTAGCAAAAAAAAAAAAAAAATGAATTCAATCCAAACATAAGCAAAACATTTTACTCTTGAGTGATGCATGTGTTCATTAAGGTTTCTGTTGACCCCTTTGAAGTAATACTGCAGTACAACAAATACTAAGGATGGAAGATAAACACTGTACAACATATTTAACCTTACAGGAAAATGTGTTCCTTGAATCTGCTAGCAATTATTGGATGCAACCATCCACTGTTTTAAACTGGAGAAACCTTATTGATCTAGAAGCAAGAACCCACCTGTTCTTGTTCTTGTGTTGCATTCAATGGCCTCTGCAGGGATTCATTCATGACTAATCAATTCACAGATCAAAGCAAGCTGAGCAGGAAATATCCCCTACAACCTCATCGCTGGCCTATGCTTTCCTATGGACATATATTAATAAAAATATATGGTCACAAAAACCCTTGGTCCACTGCTGCTTTCCCATCGATCCAGAGTGTTTCATGGGTTTTATGCATATAATGGAACATTAAAATGTTGTTTATTAATAATGTAACAGATTGAAGCCGTTACAGCACTGCTGAAATCAATTGGTTGTGACAGAAAGAGATGAAAGATGCCATGGCTTGCCTTTTCACCGTGTTTGAGCAATTTCAGGTCAAATTTTTAAGTGAATGTGTTATGAAGACAAAGTCTTAAACATCCTGCATTTTAAAGCCAAGATGGGATCATATGATAAAAAATTGTGCAGTTTTATTTTTCATTATCTGTTTTTTTTAAATTCATGATACGTCTGACCACAAACAACAAAAAGTGCAACGCACTTTAAGCCTTTCTAAGAAGTACTTCAAGAAGTTAGGGTAACACTTTATTTGACGCGTTGTGAATAAGACTGTTATGACACCGTCATAAACATGACATAAAACCTGTCATGAACATGAGTAAGTCTTCATGAATATTTATGACTGTTGTCATAAAGTGTCATTCGGTAAATCATGACATTTTTAATACAAAGTTGTCATTATTCAAAATATCTTTGTCATGACAACTTGACATTAACTAAGAAATCATGATCTGACATTTATTTGTTATAAAAGTATTACTGATTAAACTTCAAAAAATATGTAGCTTTATGTTATTAAAGCTAAAGTTTAATCAGTAATACTTTTATAACAAATGAATGTCAGATTATGATTTCTTGGTTAATGTCAAGCTGTCATAACAAAGACATTTTGAATAATGTCAACTGTGCATTAAACGTGTCATGATTTACCGAATGACACTTTATGACAACAGTCATAAATATTCATGAAGACTTACTCATGTTCATGACAGGTGCTATATCATGTTTATGACGGTGTCATGACAGTCTTATTCACACTCTGTCAAATAAAGTGTTACTGAAGTTAGATACTTACTCATTCTGGAAACTGAACATAGGGCGAAACCTTTCTCTGTTGTTCACTTGGATCCTTATAAAAAGAAATTATAGTAGACCATCCATTAACCATGCTCTAAGGCCAATAAATGTTTGAAATTATTGGATATAAAGTGACTTAATAGGGTGCTTTATTGATTTTTATGGGCTATAACACTGCAGCTATCGGACAAACATTATATCCATTATAATCTTGAGTTATTATTGTTCAGTTTATCATCCATGAACAAGTCAATATATTATATCTTCAATTTACTCAAAGAGGAGAATGATAAATTAATGTATGCTTGTGGGAGTTGTTTTCTCTACTTTCTTCTTCCTTCCAAGATACACACCATACTTTACGGGAGAAAATTAAAACAATGTTGCACAGTTGATATGGTTGCTCATCGTGACATAATCTAAACTATATCTAATATCCATGTTTTGGACAGGGGGAGGCAAGTGGAAAACCCAGGAGCAATACATGTATAAGAGAACATATAAACTCTGCCTATAGCTAATAAATACTCCACCAAGCAGGTTTAATCGTAACCCAAACCCTAGTTAATGTAATTTATCTCACAATCGAAACACTATATTGTTACTCTATATGAATTCCTGCCTGTGGTTTAGAAACAAATAGAATGTAATTTTATTTTATTTGTTTTTTGCTGTTTTGTCTTTGTAAAAACATGATTGTAAATAGTTACATTATCAAGATTTTTTTCTGGGTATCATAGTATTGTGACGAACCCTTAACTTAATATAGTGCAGTGTTTTATTTAAAATACTTGAACAATTGTCCACCATGGTTTAAAATAAATATTGGCAGTGAATTATGTGCACTTCCTCCAAAGTGGGTGTGGATCAATCTGTTTCTACTGTAATGGGAGAGCATTCTCTGTCACCCTCCAGACCGTCTGTGGGTTCCACCACATTGCTTTTGCTTGATGGTAGATGTCAGTGAGAACAGAACAAATAGGTTTTGAATGAATACTGGCAAATTGAATTCCTTCCTCATTTGTTGGGTGCCACTGTAAATGGATACTTATTGACGTCCATACTTTCCTTGCCAAGAGGAGCAACCCTCGACATTAGAGATCAATAATAGCAACTGAGACATTTCAATTCTGAATCTGTGTGAACAGAGATGAAATAAAATACCAAATATGAGATAATAGGGTGAAAGTAACAGGAGACTGGACTTTTCATGATGAGTGAGCCGATAAGCTCCCATATGGCCTCCTTGGACCAGTGTGCTTTCTTTATCAAGTCATTTTGTATTATTCATTCTTTCATGCCAACCCAGTGATATTGTACATTAGTCTAAAAAAAAACAACAAAAAAGAAACTCAAAACAATGCCAACATGAAGATTATTTTAAAGCAGAATATTGTGTAGTTGTTGAATATAAAATATTGCCCTTAGATCATTGAACTAATAGATTTGCATGTGCCATATGAAAAAAAATAGAGCTCCATCTGGCTTTTTTGAGCCACTTGTTTGTTTGTAAATCTTTACATTGATTTGTTTTTAGGTAGTTCTCTGAAAAAAAAGGGAGGTGGGGTGAATTAAGCACAGCATCGCAAAAGTGATTATCTCCATTCTTTACCCTAATGGTGAATTTGACACGGAATGCTAAATAGAAAGGCTTGATGAGCCTGGGGCTTTTTGGAAGAAACTGGCTTTGCTGCAATCACTGCATGAAGCTCTGGCAAAATGTAGCCAGGGACATGTTGTCAGAAATTATGTCTCTGTCTCCCTGAGTAAACAAGCCAGCACACATTCATTAAAGAGCTCTCGACTGGAGCTCAAACGTGTATTGACCAGCTCAGGGAAAAAATAGGAACCATTTCCCTGTATGAACTGTGGCCATTTGTTACAGTTTAGGATTGATTCTTTGTCATGGCAACCACCACTGTGTGGTCATGAAACAAAAAATTGTATCATCTCAGCAAAAATTGATTTAAAACTAAATGCTCCCATCAATATGTGACAGGGTACTGGTGCACTTTCACGCATGTCAGTTATTTTACTTTTTTCAGAAATCTCATATAAGTCATTATTCATAAAATTGCATGTCTCTGTTGCATGCTGGAATGGATATGTAAAACACACTTTATTTATTTATTTATTTATTTTTTTTTTTTACAAATTATTTAACCAGTCATAGTGTTGTGGTTGCCTAGTTACAGGAACCTATGACATTAATGCAATCCACTCATCTTTTGACTATACTTGTTTATCCTTTAGGATTGTAAGGGATTCAAGTGCCAGCTGACTTGAGTTGAAAGGCTTGCAACATCAAGGACAGATCAATAGTCTGTCACAAGTTTAACACATAGACACAGAGATATATTTACTAATATTTAAAAGAAATATATTTAAATATCCATGTGGCAAAGTCAGTGTCTGCAATACATTTACCAGATTATATCCCTTCAAAGAGTAGACTTTCATGAACGTCTCAATTCAGATTCTGTATTTATAAAGCGACTTAAAAAAAACTGACTTTGCTTTGTTATAACGCCTTGATATTGGGCCTCTTTCGCTTTAAGAAGCTCCTGCTTTTCACAACATTGCTTCTCATTATGCCTTTTACAGCATTCTTTGGAGGGTTGGACTGAGGAGTATTTGTTTGATAAGTTCACCAGACTTTCTAACAGTTCCATTAGAAATGTCTGAAAGAATCAAAACAACTCTCCAGGTATGTTTTTGATGAGAGGATAACATTACAACATAAAGCTCAAAAATGTTGATTTTACATAACACTCCCCCTTTAAGAAATCAACACTGACTTTGTGTGTTAATTCTAAACTTATAGAAAGTTTAACTGCAAGAGAATACCATTGGAAGTTGATGGTCAGCTTCTACCACTGAGAGCATCTTAACCTACTGCCACACTCTGTGGTACTCTAGCTGCACTGCTGCAGAAAAAAGAGAATCTCCAAAGGGTTTTAGAGGGTCAGTGGCTGCCCTCTGACCTGCTCTTGATCTAATTCCTCACATCACCCAAGAGAATCCTGCAGGGCCCCTTTTACCTCCTCTTCATCACATTCCCCTCAGGTAGACTCAGAACCTGAAACAAATACTCACACAATCATGCTGTGGCACATCTAGTAAAACTTCCCAGCCAAGCAGCCATTTTTTATGAGTAAAGAAACAGGAATTAAATCCATTAATTTTTTGTTATTAAAAAAAGCCTTTTCTCTCTCTACGTTTTACAGCTAGCTTTCCTTAAATTCTTTATTTTTAACCACAAATCTCAAAATTAAATTAAATCTAACAAAACCTAACAACCATACTGTGAAAGTTGTTTTTATATTGGCAATTTGGCTCACCCATTCTATCACAAAAAAATCCCAATAACTTTGTCACTTTTGCTTCAATTTAGTTTTCTATCGTTTTTTTTTTTTTTTTTTTTTGCTTAAAACTGGCTGATTTTAAAGTCGCTGTGTAATTCAGGACTCCAATTGGGTGCCATTTTAAATGGCTATTTAATTTTTTGACAATCTAATCATTTCTAGCAAAATATAAAATAGTCATAAAATCTGAACTGAATCTGAACACTCAAAAATATATTCTTTAAAACAATTAGGGAATTATGAAGCATAATTTTTTTTTCTATTTTCTATTTTAACCTTCTGCTGAACAGCTTTTTTCAGTGAACCCCTGTGCTGTTTGTTTGTTGCACAACTGACACTAAAAGCACACTTATGGGGGGCCCATGTGGATCCACAATTTATGTGAACTCTGTTTGAGCCCTAAAGCAACAAGAAAGTTCTCTCTTCCTTCAAAAGATGAGGCAGTCTTATTCTACAAAACAACTCTGACACAGAATAAGTATTTCATTTAACACTGGTTTGAGAAGCCATTACCTTGGCATGGAGTAGACAGCTTTATTTAATCTACAAGCTGCCTTCTCTGTCCCCTTCCCAGACTGGCACAGCAGGTGCTTGTTCATTCAATCTGCAGGGGCTGGCATTCGTTGAGAAATTTGATTATATCTGGAAGCCTGAATAAACTGGCAATGAGCAAAGTTCAAACTGG
Organism: Brachyrhaphis roseni; assembly: GCA_903066815.1. Classification (NCBI taxonomy): domain Eukaryota; kingdom Metazoa; phylum Chordata; class Actinopteri; order Cyprinodontiformes; family Poeciliidae; genus Brachyrhaphis; species Brachyrhaphis roseni. The sequence continues at coordinate 21,106 of CAEFZY010077162.1, forward strand.
TGCCTATGTGTGTATCAGTACAACGGAATCAGATTGCAACAGAAATGTTCTTTAAATGTGCTTTGCTCTGAGTATTCAAGGTTGATAAACATTTCAAACAAGAATAAACAAATGTATATATTTCTTGATTCTTTCAACATTCCTTTTGATCATGTTTTTCCCCATCAAGTCATGCCAAACTTGTGTCATTTGCTCCACTGTTGATTTGAAGTGTCTAACCAATGAATAGCATAGATCATATCTTTGTAATCCACCACTCACATATCACCATTCACTTTAGGGATTCAAGCAGCATTTTTATTTTTAGATTTTATAAAATCTAGTTGGTCGGAGGTAAACATGCATAATGTGACTCCTGCATAAAGGAAGACATTCAGGCGACGGATTAGAGTGCTTGCATCAGACAATGCTATGATTCACTGGATGTTCCTCGATAAT
>CAEFZY010077163.1:0-23151 GCA_903066815.1 Brachyrhaphis roseni
GGGGGCGCCCGCGCCCGCCCGCCCCCTGGGCGCTCGCTTCCGCCCGTCTCCCCTTTGTGGGGGGGGGGGGGCGCCGGGAGGGGGTGGGGGGGGGGGGGGGGGGGGGGGGTGACCAGATGGTGACCACGGATAATTTTCTGCCTGCACGGGGCTAGTTGATGCAAAAGACATAACATAATTTCATTTAAATATATATATATATATATATATATATATATATATATATGCAGAGTTGCGTAGTAACGTTTACTTGATGTACTTTTAGGAGTATTTTTCTTACTATGGGTGAACTTTTTACTTTCACTTATTGTGAAGTATCTCTTCTCTGACTTGACTAAAATTTCTGGATACTTGTGAGTAACTTGACTGAGTGAAGAACAAACTTGTTTTAACTCAAAACCTCACCAGACACAGACGCACACCTACAGTTCCTGTTAACGTCTGATACGTTTTAGACTAAAAGAAATAGATTTTTGTTGTTTTGTCATTATGTTATTTGTATGAATTATTTTGAATTTGGTCCTCAAAATGCCGTCAGATTCACATCATTTTAAATTTTGGGTCCAGCTTTTTAAATATTAAACGACTGATGTTTTGATCAGAACCTCAGCAGCCTTTTCACCAAATACTTTTTTCTCTCCTCAGTAATTTCTTTTTACTGCAGCTACTTTTTACTTTTTCTTGAAGCAGTGCTACCTAAAACCCAAAAACTGTACTTGAGTAGAGTTTTTGGGTTCTCTACCCACCTCCATCTGTATGCAACTGTTTAAAACTGCGTGGTTTCACAGCAGCTGAAGCTTCTCCTTCTTTTTCTGCTGTTTTGGGAGAGTTCAAAGTTTTCCTCAGCTTTGCAGGGAATAGTAGCCTGTTGCAGCACACTGCTGGTCATCTGGCTAAAAGAAGAAGGTCAACAGGCTCTCCTCCTGGCTATTGCAAAAACAGAGGCAAATTTGGCGGATAAGGAAATTTTTGTTAATCTGAAAAATTCAGAATTTTCTTTGCAGAAAGTCTGATTAATAAACGTGTTCATTATATCTGAGTTACTCTATAAAGAGAACAGCAAAAACATCTAATAATCTGTACATTGAGTGTTTAAAACCCAGATATTGGAACTGGATTAATCCCCATTTGTTTTGCTGTCGTTAGAGATAATTTGCTCAAATGCTATAAGCATTTTTTTTGTATGTTTCTTAACTGCATCAAAACCGAAATCTCCAGCTGTTTTTTTTTTTATCAATTAACAACATGCCTTTGCATGCATCCTTCACGTTTTTCAGTTTATTGAAAAAAAATCAGATAGTGGTCGGAAATATACCACGATGCATGCGGGATGATGCTGTAATCCTTTAAACTTTGGGTTAAATTTAGCAAAACTTTGGTTTAAATTGACACAAATATCAAGAACCTGCAACACTTTACAGATTCTACATCATTACCATGCGTTGTAGTCAGGAATCAGGAGGTCAGACCTCAAGGAAAAATGATCCATGAAAAGCATGATTGGTGACTCTCTGTTCAAATCACCACATTTAGTAGCTTTAGTAATTATTACGTTGTATTGTGGTAGCAACAGTGGGAGTGATTGCTACCAACTGAGGCTCGTTCTCTAGCTTTGAGTTCATACTTGTAGAAAATTACTCATGTAGGACCCCCTTGGCGGGACCACTGAGCTTCTCCACCAAAGATGGCTGCATGTGTGAGTTTATTTCATTCCTCTCCTCTTGCAGGGGGTTCGGCTTCGTTACATACGCAGATCAGGCCGGCGTGGAAAAGGTTTTGGCACAAAACAGACATGAATTGGATTCCAAAACGGTGAGTTTTCTATTTCGAAGCGCTTTATGGTTGGCTAACTTTTTCTACCAGCATGTTTCTTTTTTTTTTTTAAACATCTTTTTTATTCTTCTTCCTGCCTCTCTGCGCATTTTGCCTCCCACTGTATGGCTTGTAAAGTTTAGGAGTGCATTTTGGAGCAGCCACCCTTCCCTCCTCCTTCTGCTTCTCCTGTCTGCTCATTTCCCCCCTCCAAATCCCGGTTCAGGGCGCCAACATGAAAGCGTTCTTTCTTGGTCTTCATTGCCATGGTTACCTGGGGGACCTGAATGGGGTAGCGGGAGCCCCTGCTAACACCCCTCGCAGGTTTTATGCACAGCACAGAGCGCACAGAAGTTGTTTCAGCTGAGTTTTAGCGAAGGAAAAAGTTGTTAGCGTTGAGTCCCAACCCGGGCAGATTCAGCCTGTGAGGTCTCCTCTTCAACATGGATGCAACTGTTGAGATTTTCAGGGAATTGAGATGTTCCTGTAAAGATAAAAAAAAAGAAAAAATCCCCCCCTCCTACACTCATGGAGCATGAAGATTCAGATGTGGGTAAACGGGACAGACTTTCGGCAGAAAGAAGGTCATGCTTGTGTTTGGTTTTATTAATAAATATCAGGGGGAGAGAGGGGGGGAGAAAAGGCATGAGAGGACGTGTGAATCCCAGCGGCTTGCTTCTGGTGTGACTCCGAGCTGCTGACTGAGATTTGAATATCCACGAAGGTGTGAATGTTGCCGTCTTGGTCATGTAGATTGAGTGTGGGAGCGGGGACTGGGAGTGTCTTCGTCAGCTTGAACTCACACACACGCACACGCATGCATGCACAATGGGATCATTTGAGAGTGAAAATTGGTGGCACAGAATGGCAGCAGAGCCCAGGGGTGGAGGAAAGGTAGAGCTGGGTGCAGTTGTTGGAGCAAGTCTGTTGCTGGGGGTGACGCCAGCCTCTGGAGACGGTGCTGTAGCAGCACAACCCAATGGGATTCATGTCTCCATAACAACTTCTCAGCTATTTTGCATTAACTTAAGGCGCTGGACCCAGTCGGGCGGCACAGCTCTGACACGGAGAGATAATGTCAAGTCATGCCAGACTTTCACTTTTTATACATCTCATTATTTCAAAGCTGCAGCTTGCAAATATTTGAAGATTTTTATAATTTTTTTCTTTTTTTTTTTTTACGGCCGTTATTAGATTTATTACAACACGCCTGTTGCTGTGTTCGCTTCAAAGTAGGTTCTGAGCAACTGAGTCATATTACCTCTTTAAACTAGGTGCTGCTGAAGTATCTGAAAGTCAGAACCCTGTTGGTGTGTGTGTGTGTGTGTGTGATTTTGGAAGCTCAGCTTGGCAGGTTGCTGGTGAGGATTAGACGCTGCCCTGTTATAAACCAAAATACTTTGCGGGGATGTAACAATATGAAAACTGGAGACTCAGCAGTCAATCAGAGATTGGAATCTGCCGATTTCCTCGTTGACCGGCTTTTATAGGCAGGTTATATATTGAAAGGCTGAGATTTTCTTTTACTTCTCATTAAAACTCCCACTATTTTCTTTTTATTTCTAAACATATCAGCGAACAGAATGTTCTTTTAGGCCCCAAGCACAGCATAGGAATGTGAGGATATGAATGAACATTATTGTATCATAAATGTAGTGTCTTTAATGTTTTTATCATTTGGTAAAATGGGTCAAAAATATGCCTAAGATGTTATGTTTTTTTCAATTCTTCAAATTTTCCCCATTATTCGACTGATCTAAATCGGAAGTGTTCAAGGTGTGGCTTGTGGGCCTTTTGTGGCCCATGGACTGATTTTTACGTGAGTCCAAACCTCACATAAAATACCCACCACCTGTTCTGGTGGGTGCAAATCTGACCCACCAGCACAGCCAGTGTCCGCAGACAAAATCTACATAAAATAGAAAATGTTAGGCAGAACCAAAGTACTTATCTTTAGTTGACAAATTTTTTTTTGCTTTCTGTTTAATTTCTAAGTAAATAGGGCCACAACTGATCAGAAAGTGCTACTCAAAATCAGCCCTTGGTCCACCTGTTCTTTAAAGTTTGCAGAATACAGCAACTTTGTTGATAAAACAGAGCTCCATGTGTTCAATAAAATAGAAGACAATGATTATCCAAAGTTAGATTATTGCTTAGCGGGTAAGAATAATTTCGTACCACAAAATAACATGCAAACCAACATCTTTCGCTTTCAATTTTGTTAGCGGTTTATTATATATCTATTTGCAGTTTTAATGTGTAACATCCAGGTCTTAGAGTCTTAGCGCTTGCATGCAACATTTGGAGAGAGATTATGTTTCAGGTGCAATGCATTCACACTCTGCATGCCAGTAATGTTTTTGATCAGTTGAAAAGCCATTTAGCCATAACCATGCCAACACCTTTTATATTTGTCAGTGGTGGAGACGCTAAAGCTCAGAGAAGGGTAGGGTGTGTTGTTAAAATGAAAAACATTATTGCAATATTTAACAATTATATACCAATTACAGGTTTCGTTGGGCATCCATAAATGATGTGTATATTGTACTGAATTACTTGTACAAAATGCATGAAAAACAATACAACTAAAATGAAACACTTATTTCTGAATATTCAGGATATCAAATATAATTGGACTGAACTAAATTAAAAATAGAAAAGTAGTTGGTAGGAGCACATAAGTATCTTGACGGTCGAGTCTAAAAGTCAGCTTAGCTTATTTAGAGGGCTGTATGACGCGTAGATCAACACAGCATTGCTCTTTCACCACCTATTGCTGTGCACTGCTGGACAGCTGGCTTTTCTTTTTTGCTTGAAAGAATGACAAATTTACCAGCTTGTAAATATTTTTGCTGTATAGCCTAAGGAAGGAGCACCACACATCACTCTACTGCTGTAAACAGGTTCTGTAAAATGCAGTTCTAATGCGGTTGTTAATTTTCTATTTCTAACACCAAAGCATTTTATTTTGCAGAAAGAGGGTTAATTTTTTTGCTTTTTTGTTTAAATAAAACTCAAGTTTTATTTATATAATTTTTTTAAATAAATTTAGTTAGGTTTCTAAACATAATATTTTGGAAAAAAAAATACTAAAAGCTTAAAAAATTTAGATTTATTGTCAGTTTGAAAAACCTGGCAAATATATTTCTAATAAAGCAATTTGGTTGTGATGTTAACAGATATAATTTAATTCCCTTTGTTTGTTTTTGCCAACAGTGTGTATGCACTGGATTATTTATTATTTCAGTCTCAGTGGAGCTGCAAATAAATCTCAATAACTGGCCATTTTCTGTGGTTGCTCGTAAGCACAACGATGTAATTGGTTCCTGATGTTCCGACTCTAGCTTTTGCTTTTAAAACGGTGTGCACCAGAAGTGGCTGCAAGGCCAAATAAGAACATTTCCTGCCATTTGTTGTGAAGAGACTAATGTGAGCAACATTTATTCTGTGTAAAGATGAATTTGTTGGTGGGTTTAGGCAGGTTAACGATCTTAGAAATCAAGGCTTAAAAGGCTTTCAAAACTGTTGAAATATTCTGGTATACCTTTCCTGATGCATTACTGGCCCTCAACCGTCTGCTGCCGTCCACTGCTGGTCACCTGGCTGAAAACAAGCTAAACTTTCCTTGTTGCTTTTAAGAATTTTTATGAACTAATTTGACTTTTTGTAAAATATGCACATATTCAGAGTGACATTTAAAGGAGGGCCGTCCTTTTCTCTTATTAGAGTTTGTTAAACTACAGTTGGCTGTAAAGCAGCGGACTGCAGGCTAGCAATCTGAACAGACAGCTAGAGCAAACTTTTTGTGCTCTAAAGGCAACTCTTTAAAAACCAGGAAGAGAAAAAAAAGGAAATAAAATCCTAAGCAGTATTTGTTTCTACTATATTTTTGTTTCAAATCTGCACATAAAGATCCCAGTAATGACAAATCTTAAAATGTCATACCTAATAATCAACATCGTTTTTTTAATTTTTTTTTTATTGATTGCTGCTTTTTTAGTTATGTTTTTCCACTACAGTGAGCCACAGGTATACATGAGCAACTCATCCAGGCATATACTCTGGTTTTCCTACTGGTAAACAATGAAGTACAGGTGTTAAATGCCCAATAAACAATGGCTGTGAATTATATGCTGAACTAAATTAAATAAACAAGATGCTGCCTGGGGCACCATACAGCCTTAGACTGCCTCTGGCTAAACAATAATAATAATGTTAATGGGTCAGACGCTGATCTAGGTTAGTTTTTTTCTTACTCAGAGCTGGAAAACGTTGATTTTTGTTCTTCGTTCAGACTGTATTTGCAAAATGCAGCTGCAGGAGTTTACATGTTTTCTCAGTTGTGGCTTTTTCCCAGAAACACCACATAAAAAAATAATTGATCTGAAATAGATGAACATCATGTTCAGTGTTGCTAAAATCAACGTATTACTTCTTTTTTTTTCTTGAAACACAGAAAAATATAGATCAGATAAAAAAAAGCAAAAAAAACCCCAACAACAACAAGTAAGACGTCTCTCTCGGGAATGAGGAAGAATATTCGATGCTCCGTTGTTTTCGCCCTCTAACGCCGAGCCTCAGGTTTGCTGGCGAGAGCCACAAAGGGGCAACGCTGGAGCCAGGGGAAGGTGCATGAGAGGGTTGTTTATCGGAGCAGCGAGGCTCACAGGGCGAGAGGGAAACTACATTAGCTGGTGCAAGGTCCATGCCAGTGGTTAAAAAGGTTATTAAACATTTACAGTACTGTTATGTCCTGGATTGTTTTTAATCCTCGTTTAAAAACGCTGAAAGTCACAGGTGAAATATCAGCAGAGCATTATAAATCCATAAAACAAACAGGAGGCTGCTGATTGTTTTCAGGGAGAGAGGTCTGGTGAGGCTGCTGTTTCTGGTTGGAGGTTAGATTTCCTGTCGGGGGCAAAGTATTGCCTCGAGCCCGTGGTGTGCAGTTGTGTTTTCCTGGACGCGGAGGGGGCACGGCTGGTACGGTGTTTGTTTTTCTCTGCGAAATGCTTCGCTGAAACCAGCTACAGGATTAGGAAGAGACGGGAGCACATGTTCCCAGAAAACGGACCGTCTCTGGTTCCAGTTACCCATAAACGCTGGGCGTGTTATGAGTGATGGATTGTTGCACCTCATGGGTAGTGCGTCCAGTGGCGATGAGTCAGTAATGTGTGGTCACTTAATGTTGTTATTCAATTAGAGGGATTGGGTCAACATATAATTTTGTAAATAGTGATGGACCAATTAATCATGCTGTTATCTACTGAGTAGCTCTGAACGCTGATTGGCAGGTCAAAGGGTAAAAAGAAAATCAGCTTTTGCTTTTTTCTCTAAACAACAAATCCATCAAAACTAAAAACTAGTCTCTGGTGTTCATGTTTTGATACAAGTAGCATGTACATTGACATATGTCTCTTAGTTTGATAAAAAAAATCAGAATCTAGATCAGCAGTTACGTTACTGAAAAGCAGAAAATGATTGGCTGTGAATGTATGACGAGGAAATACAGAAAATTGCCGTTTTTAATTAAATAAAGTTCAAAATAAACATAAATTTCCCATACTTTAAAGGATTACATCTTTTATTTATTTATTTACAGATTTTATGTGGAGGAAACAGAATAAAGAGAGGCTTAAGACACAAGCACACATCACTTTTCAAACCATATTCCTTCCACTTCACAATAATGCACCACCTTGTCTCGGTATATCCAGCAAAACACACAGTTTGTGACTGTAACATAAAGATGCAAGACTTTGTGCGGGCTTCTGCTCCAACACCTGGTTACTAGAGCTCGAATGCTAGCAGTGGCCCTTCGACTGGAAGATTAGCTGTTAATGCTGACGTGGACAAAACTGGAGCTGGGGGGTTGGAAGAGAATAGGAGAGGAGGAGGGGGAAGGCTCAGCTCCTGTGCCGTAATCAGTATGGATCTGAAAAGCAACTAATCGGATTGAAGGAAACAAACTGGATTGGCCTTCCGAGGTTCATGCGTCGGCCTCAGATCTGTGGATACAGCTCAGACCTGCTCTTAAGGTGGGACCAGGACGCGCTCCGCACCCAGCCCCGTTGGGAAGGTTATGGAGTTAGGGGTAGGGTTGGGCTGCCGGCCCTCATTAGCGCGCTTCGTTAACTAATTACTCCACCGTTGTTCATCTGCGCAGGTCGACCCTGCTGGCCTCAGCCCAAACCAAGTGTCCTTCCCTCACTCATCGACATGCCAAGTTCCCCCTTTTTCCTGTCCTCTTGTGTGCATAGCTTTTTGTTTAGTCTATATTGATTGTGCTGCCATGATGTGGCGGCCTGTGGTGCCTTTTTATCAGTGTGGCTGTTTGCCATTTGGTTGGCGACTCGGCCAGAGTGTCCAGAAGAGGCAAACCCCGTCATATAGCCGCTTCAGTCGGTGCTCCTGTCGGATTAAAAGTGCATGCTTGTGTTTGTGTGACATTTGCGCTGCATTACATGGAAATCCATGTGAGCATATACGTATGCGTGACTGGGAGGGTCACTCAGGAGCCCCGGTTCCTCTGCAGGGCCCATCTGTTTTGCAGTCTTTGTCCTTTTAATTAATGAAATCAGAGGGGCTGCCTGCTGGGACGGCCCCGCTGCACTGCAACGGCGGACATGCCCACTTTCTTATGGGCTGACTGTTTTACAAATGAACACCTTCTCTCTCTTCCTGTCTTTTATCTCATCCTCAACGTCTATTTCTGCTTTCTACCTCCCCGTCTATTTATTTGACCCTCTGTCCTTTATACTATTTTTGTTTTTTTTTTCCAGTTTGTTACACTGGTGGATGCGCAGCGCCAAGCGAGGTGACTATTTGTTGTAGATTAGTGTAGATTTTAAAAGCTAAACCACTAAAAAAAAAAGAAGAAAAGAGAATTAAATCATAATTTAGGCTCTGCTGTCACTTTGCTGCTTAGATTGAGCGGAGGTTGGATGTCATGAAGCAGGATGTTAGTCAGACCATTTCACGAACACTCGGTTGTAACTCTTCTGTGTCAGGCTCAGGCAACTTTTTTCCCCTTCCTGTTACATCTTTTTTTATTTTTTTTTTATTACTATCTACAATTTCACAAGCCTGGCTGCTTCTGGTTGCAGATCAAGCCTCTGAAGAGTTATTTCTGAGTGTTGAAAACAGTGACCTGGCTACATCTTTTTTTTTTTTTTTTTCCCCCTCTTTTTGCTTTGTGGCCTTTCTGTCTTCCTTGAGGCTAATCCGCCACTCTGACAGATGCTTTAGTTTTTATTTATTTTATTTTATTTTTTTGCCTCCCTCAGAGAACAGCCAGATGTAGAAAATGCATCTTAGATGTATTCTGTGTTTTTCTACTCAAGTGGAATGATTATTTTTAACAGCATGGCATGATTGTAGCTGTAGTGTCATTATTGCAGACGTTGCTTTAGGTCTAACCTAGAGTAGTTGGTAACCATCACACTGGGGTGTTTGTTGGAGAACCTGTCGTAGTGTACAAGTTTAGAGGTTGCTTGGTCAAATGGGAAATATAAAATATATACATGTCACATGAACGTAATAAATGCTACCTGATATTATTGTGCTGCGTTAGACAGGATTCTCAAGAATGTGATATTCTGGTAGCAAAACTATTCTAATAATGTAGAGATGCATCAATCAGGCTTTTACTGGCTGATGCAGATTTTCCAACTTTCCTGCAGGTTCTGGTTTCTTGATTTCTGTTTGATTTCCAGCTATATTGGAGATTTTTTGGCTCAGCGATGATTTGGTAAAGCTCTGACTTGCCCATACTGTTTTTACCCGACTCGCTTTGAGAACTAAATGTAATGGCAATTTTATTTTTATTTTTCTACTTTCTGAACAAATGTAAAAGAATGTAAACATTTTTAGGATGATAGAACTATGAACTATGAAATGAATGAAAAAAATACAGAGGTAACAGAGCTGTTTCTCTTTGAGTCAATGCAAAATGCGAAAATAGTAAAAACCTCATGATCATGGGATGGTGTTATCTATAAATAATGAAGGAATGCCTCGTTTAGTGCTCTACAAGACAAATTCACAAACAAACTTACCTGCTTGTTCACATGCCTCATGATGTAAAAATGCACAATATCGCAAGATTTTTGCCACAAGTTCATGTAGTTAAGAATAAGCAGATACTCCACTGTGATATTTCTCACATCTCCTGATCCCAGCGTGTTCCATGACGTACAATGTGGAACATGGTGGTAATAATTGGACTTTATAATTGTTTTGCGACAAAGGACACATACAGCTTTCTTTGAAAATGGCTTTACATGTTTTGTCTTTACTTACTTTTATCTGCAAACATACTATTGCTAAAAAAAAGCCAACTTTGAGGCATCATCTCTTACCTTCCTCGTTCAACGGTGTTCATTTCAGTGCGACTTGGTAGTTCTGAGGTATTGACGATTTACTGGAAAAATATCAGATTTTTAGTTTCTAAGTGGTCGATCGCTGACTATAATGAGCAAAACTAAAAGAGTAATTTGACAGATGTATAATCCACTAAAACAGATACTTCCCAAAGCTACATGCCCTTGAAACTTGTTAGATTCTATTAGATTTGACTGAAACGAAACATTTTTTTGCTGATGTGGATGCTTTACTTGGGGAAAAAAAAGAGTTTTCCGCTTTAATGTGTTTATTTAACAGCATTTCTTCTATTTTCTAGTATTTGACATCTCTCCAGTAAAAATTGGTGGCGTGTCATGTGATGTGTTAAACGATTTTAGTCAGTAAAACATATTTGGTGTCAAAGCTCATCCAGACATTTGTCAAATGTCATACAGACACAATTACAAGAAATCACAAAACAATGTCAAACAAGTGTTGTTTTTTTTTCTTTCCCCTCTACTTTTTTTGTGATTTATTTTTGTGTCAAATGTGCTTCTGCTTCTGATCGCTGTCAGCCTATGGTGGGTCCATGTCTCTGCCTCTTATGGCCTCAGGCGGCTTTACTTTTCTAGTCATGTCTGACCATTTAAGAGCAGGTGGGCTGATTTCAACACCAGAGGCTTATAAGTCACTTCCTGGTCAGACTAAACCCACGAACATGCCCCCAACTTTGCACCGAAAATAAATATATAAACATATTTGTCTTTTTGCATTTGTTTCATTCTGGTAATCTTTGTTTTTCTTTCTTTTCTTACACACACACATATATATATACACACACAAAAAAAGCTATTTTTGGGGTGCAGGTGCTCTGCACTGATTAAGTACGAATAAATTTTTTTCCTCCATGGTGTTTAAAGACCATCTCAGAGTCACACAGATCTATAATGTTACATTTATCTCAGTTGCAGCAGATACTATAATAAACTGCTTTGTTGCCTCTTTTTTTTTGTTTTTGTTTTGTGACCTCGCTCCGTTGTCGTGCTGCTGTTTGCCGTTTGTCGCCGTCGGCTTCTGTCACCTTCCTCTTTGTGCTCAGACCAGCTGGAGGTGACATGACTCTTCTCATCTTTGCGTCCCACTTCAAGGTGCAAAGTCCTTCTGCAATCCCTTTCAAGGGCGCTGCAGCTGCATCTTAGTTACACGGCGTTGTGCTCTCCGAGTGCTGGTAAATCTGAAGCACTTAAAGGCCCTCAAAGGATGTATTTGCCATCAGAAGCGAGCAATTATCACTGTAAAGAGATGAAAGGTTCTTTTTAGAAACGTCAAACGAGGAACCTATTTAATAATGCCTATATTGTCCACGTTATATCTAATTATTTTTGGCTGTTGGGCAGACTATAGTTGCCAATCGCAATTCAATACACCTAATAGCGGCCATGTGAGACACAAGAGGCTTTGCTTCACAGATCCAATTAATGCGACATAGATGGAAACCCCTAAGACTATTATACACTACAAGGTCCTGTGACCTAAAATCATCTCTCTCAGCTGGCGTGAGTGTGAATAACACGAGATTCCGCGCAAATATAAAATGCCAGGCTGGGCTTTGCATATTTAACATTATTAAAATGCCAGCACATTCAAAGCTCATTTATTTCTAATTTTATCTGCAACCTTGACCACTGCTGAGACATTCCAGTGGAGTGACGGGGGAAGGAGGGGACTCTGGATACAGTCAAATCTGACTAATCCAAAATGGTGGTTGTCAGGATTTGTGAGACTTAGAAAAAAAAAAAAAAACACATTCATCTTAAATGTATTCCGAATATTAAATGCTCATTTCAGATCTCAGGCCGCTCCGCTTTGTCTGGTTTGTGGTGGTCTGGCTGTGTCTCAGCAGAAAATTCGGAGAAAGTATGAATTGTCGTCTCGCCGACTAATTTGTTCCCGTCGACTGTTTGTGTGGCTGCTGGGTTTGGATTTGTGGGGGCTTGCATAAACAAGGGGCTACTATACATATTCACAGATTAGCATACGTTCTATTTCAGGACTTTAGTGCTTCTTCCCAAGTAGTCAGATTTACAGACTTGTGTGTTGTGACTAATTCTGGTTTTTATTTACCACTGCAAGAATTTGCTGCTTCTGAACAGAATATAGAGCAGAACCAGACTTAGTGACTTTGCTGCATAAATAAAAGATTTTCATGGTGGGTGAGGTCAAAGCCCTGACAATTTGCCACATTATAGTTTGTATTTCTTGTGTTAATACCAAGCTGTGAAGATTTTATTTGCCTTCATGAAGACTTCTTCTTGTTTTTGCTTTGTCGCCACATTAAATGTTTTAGATTTTGACACAAATTTTAACATCAAAGATAACCTCAGAAGTAGAAATAAACTTCTTTATAATAAGGATTTCATTTTGTTAATGAAAAAACTATCCAAAACAACCTGATCATTTGAGAAAAAGTAATCAACCCTCTAAATCTACTAACTGTTGTTACCATCCTGGGCAGGTTTTGGCCCACTCTTCTTTGCAGAACTATTTTAATTGCTAATATTTTTTTAAATTCAGCCTGTTTAAGGTCATGCCACAACATCTCAGTCAGATGAAAGCCCAGGACTTTGGCTAGGCCACTCTTGAACCTTTATTTTTCTTATTTTGAGGCATTCAGATGTTGATCCGCTGCCATAGACCAGCATGTGACCACCACCATGTTTGACTGTCATTATGATATTAATGAACTAAAATGCTCAGTCCACAGAATATTGTCCCTATAGTTTTGAAGATCATCTAGATTTTTTTTTTGTTTATCCTGTTTGTCCACAGCAAGTTTTGTCTTACTTTTCACACATGACCAGACAGGCTTGGTTTAATAGTTAATAATGTTGCTTTTTGTTTTGGGTAGGAATGTAATTATTAATGCAGCTTTCGGTATATTTTATTCATTTTGACATTTTGTCATTAAGTTGGATGAGCTGTAACTCAGTGGGAGGCAGATCTTTAAAGGATGTAATTAGGCCTAAACACAAATGAAAAGCCCTATAAAACACAAACAGCAAACTCAGGAGGGGAAGGGTTATCACTTCAGTGCTTTACGCTGTACTTTAAAATAATCCGTCAATCTTTAATTTTATGTCTGCTTCACCAGCGTTTATAACTGGGTTTAAATCTTTCTCCCGCAGATCGACCCAAAGGTGGCGTTTCCCCGCCGGGCTCAGCCTAAGGTGAGTGCCCCCTCACAAATGAGTTAACAGCGAGGTGATGATGTCATACATCTCCCCTAATCCCTACATCCTGGTTGGCTAGGATAAGAGTCAGGCACGTGACCAGAAAAGAGCTGCAGTTCACTTGTTCAGCCTGACACAGTGACCCCGTTCTCTGCTCCCTGACCCCTGTCTTGCCTCCTGAAATGACACAAATACATTTTAGTTCCTGCTTCCTCATGAATTTGTAGGATTCATACATGAACTGACGCAGATCTGAGCACACCTCAAACTCGTAGAATTAGCAGGCAAATCCTTAAACAGAAACGTGACACCTGCCAACATACAGTCTATGTGTCTCATGAAGGACGTCTTCTCGTTCTGATTGTGTTTCTAGCTTGTAACCAGGACAAAGAAGATCTTTGTCGGAGGACTTTCAGTCAATACAACCATTGAAGATGTGAAGCAATACTTTGATCAGTTTGGAAAGGTGAGTTTTTACAAACATGCTGTGTTCAGGCCACGGCCTGGTGTTATCCTTCATGGAGGCAAACATCTGAATGGAGTTGAAGATGGTTTTATTTTTCATACCATTGCCCTCGCTGTTACATGTTTTGCTGCTTTGTTTTTTCATAGTTAGAGTTGAGGAATTAATGCTCTATCCATTAGTTATTTTCACGAAATGAGTTGGGCGTACGCAGTCGCTGTCTAACTTCCGCGCTGAATCTGCACGGACGTCGAAGGGGCTAGAGTAGCACACATTTGCATAAACTTGCATGCAAGGCCTGCATGCAGAGACGTATGAAGAAGGCAGCCATGATAGGGACTAAAATCGCTGCTGCAATTTCTCTCACACAACACTTGCTTTACAAATTTGTCAGCCTGAAAGTTATGTAACTTGTGAAATTGTAATTAGTTGGGTAGATATTAGATTTATCAGTTATATGATCAAATAAACTGAAAATAAAAGTGTTATTTCCATTTGGGATTACAAACATCCATCTGTAGCTGTTCCTCTTCACTTTTACTGTGATGTGTTTTTACTATTTTTTGCTACAGCTAGCAAAGAATATCTATGTATTTTTATATGCAATAGCAGGGGAATTATGTACAGTAAAACACATGATCAAGTTATATTCTGTCTCATTAGCAACTCATTTTTTGGAGACTCATTTTACAAATTATGTTATTTGTTTTCTTCTCGTTTGGCTAGCCGTTAGCTAGCTTAGCTAACAGTGCTACTCAAACTTAACCATTTTTGAACTATTCAACTTGAAACTATTAATTATTTAAGGATAAAGGTTTAAAATAAATGGTCTCATCATTATTTTTGTCACTTATTCTTAACTTTTCATTCATTTTTTTTCTTGCATTCTTGCTAGTCATGTTTTTAGGCTGTTAGCTGAGGTGTTAGTGTCCTGTAGACGACTCATGGCGCTTTTTTAAAGCAAGTTTATCAGCTTTTATTTGTTGCTTAATCAAATTACCTGTGGTAGACTGCAGGCTTTCTGTGTACTCTCACACATGTGAAGGTTCACCCTATAGAAGAACAGGTGCCTCTGGGCAACCCCAGATTTCTGCAAACCTTTTCTGCTCCAAACAGTTTCCTTTGAAAAATTAGGAGCAAAAACCGAAAACGCTGGTTGACACTAAACCTGACTCTGCATTCATGGGTGGTTTTGCTAATCTGCTACTGCCCTAACTCAAAAGTGTTCATTTGCCTCCTTTGTTTTGCTGTTTTGCTCATTTCCAATCAAATTGCTGGGGGGTTTTCAGCCTCGGCATTTGTCCTTCTGTAGCCTCTTTGAATGAAATTTGGTCAAAGAAGCCCATGCTGTGGAGACAGATGAGTGGCCGGGGGAGAGGGAGGAAGGAGGAAGAGAGCAGGAGGGGAATAGAAGAGAGAGATGGCAGGGTACTGAAAGGGAAGAAGTAGCCCCCCATGGAGACAGAGGAAGGGGATCTCTGGGAAGGTTGAAGGGCAGAGAAAAAGGGAGGGATGCTGAGATGGTGAGGAGCATAAGTAACTGTTAAAGGGGTAAAACACCATTGGACAAAAATGCATGAAATCTAGTCTTAATGCATTGCATTTTGAGTTACGCTGAGTTGTACTAACTTATCTAAAACAACAGCTGTGCCATCCTCCTCCTTGTTACCCCAAAAATCAGTTCTTCAGACAACATCCCACTCCACATAAACAGCCTGCTCCTGCCCCTCTCTGCTTGTTGCTGTGGTGACCTGCCTTCGCCCATTGTCCCGCTGTAATCCAGTGTATTTTTACCCCCCCCCCATCCCTTCCAAAAAAAAAAGAAGTGAGAACTGAAAGATGTGTGTGCGCGCGCGCATGAAAGTGTGACAGTGTCATCGTCATGGCTGCAGAGGGAGGCGAGCTTGCATACATTTGTGGAAACACAGACAGACAGTGGGGCTCACAGGCACTGATCCAGTTGTCACAAACATTAAGTGTGCGCCTGTGCTGCTGTCGGTGAGCAGGACAGTCTGAAAATGAGCACCGCTTTAGGTTGTTGGCCTAATGGGTTGGAAGAAATTAACAGCGTGAAGCTCCTTCTGTCTTGTGTCTGGCTGGGCTTTCTCTCTCTCTCTCTCTCTCTCTCTCTCTCTCTCTCTTTTGGCCTCTGACTCATGCTTGCGCTGTTACCATATTTCAGGTGCTGGTTCAAATTTAAACGCCTTAATTATTAGTCATGGATGCAGATTCCACGTGTGACCATCACACCCGTTCAGGTAGGCCGTGCTGACATGGATGAGCTTTTCTAAAATGGCAGTTTGCGGTTGTGTGCTGAATCAGTTTTCCTCGGTGATTACACACACTCATATCTAAGACAACAGTCCCTCCGCGGGACGAGGGAATATTTGGACTGTTTGGACATGTGAGACCAGAGCCGCATCACGGATAGCGGCAATCCCACAGCACATTCCCGCTGAGCAAGAAGTATTCCTTGTTTATTATCTGAGCCTGGCTGCAAGGTGCAGGTTTAGATGTTACAGCGCCCAGTGTCCTGTTTATTTTTTTATATCGTGGCTCCGCCTCGCAAGAAAAACACAGAATGCACTATGCATTTTTACGCAACTCTTTGATTCTCGCTGGGATTTATTTTTTTGCAGCAGCACATCTCAAAGCAAACTTCATGCGAGTGCGCGTTAACGGCGATTTTCTTTTTCCTTTTAGCCGCTTTCGACCAAACCGAAGAGTTGGAGGCGTTTGCTTATGCAGGTTTTCCAACTGAACAAGTCTCAGCTCCTGTTGGTGAACGTTTCCAGGCCAAGAAGACTGCAACAAGCATGCTTGTTTGAAAAATTCATCCGAATCCTGAGGTGGAAATCTTGTAATCCCTCTCAGCCAAGAACAGTCCTCTGCTTTTTGGCTGAAGCTAAAAATAGAACTTATTGACAACCCAAATATGTAAACTGGTGCTAACCATCAGACCATTTCATAATTAGCATTTCAGATCTTTTGTTCATATAGCTTCTGGTTCTGGTAAAGCCAGGGAATCGCTGTTTTTATACCTCTTTATCCTGCCTTCTCCACTCTGCATACCTGAAACTAGGCTACCTGACAAGAAAAAACTGATTTAAACCCCAACCCCCCGTCCAGCTTTTTTTTAAACTCCTGCAGCTAAATGAGTGGATATGTTAGAGCTTTAAGCAAAGAAAGAAGTGGATAAGACAGAAAATGCATCGTGGTCGTGGCAGACGGGGCGGGGGGAAAAAAGTTGGGACTCCGCTCACCCATGTGAGCTGGCGATTAGAAGGCTTGACTGAACATTTTGTCTGCTGGCCTGTTTAGAAAGAGATGGCCGGAGAGCCAGAGCGAAAACCAAAGAGGGAGATGTGAAGAGACAGCGGGGGGAAAAATGTGAATGCCACCTTTCATAATCTCTCAGAAAAGTTTAATGGACTTGTCAGCAAACACTTGTTCTTTGGACAATAGCCGTACGCTTCGATGGCAGTGGAGTATTTTTAAGCCTGGGCTCGAAAGGCTGCTCAGGATCTTGGTTGACCTTTGTTTCTGTACGTCTGAGAAGCCAGAATTTGAAAATACGACCTTAACTTTTCTATTCTCCAGAATAACTAGTGACTGTGCTGCTGCTGCTGCTGCACCAATCTCAGACTCCCATTGCTATGCAATCAGATTGTTTTACGGCACCCTGGGAAGAGGACATCGTGAGAGCAACTTTCTTATTGGTTTTGGATGTATTCTGAGCTCACATGATTGAGTGCTTTACATGCCTGCAGACCTTTACTTGAAGCACTGGCATTTTTTATACTTTAGAATATCTTTTTCTATTATTATTATTGTTTACATAAACGTCAAAGCCCACAAACCCAGCGTTTTATTGGCATATCTTCGTACTATGCTACGTACTGTTTTCCAGCATCCAGTTTTGGGTGCTTGACCCCGTGAAATCTTTTTCACTGACTTTGATTTCTCTTTAAGGTGAAAGAGAAAGAAGAAGTAGAAACATGAAGTCATAAGAGCAGCTTTTGTTTAGGCAATGCTTAGAGGTCACACACCTGATTTAGAGGTGACACTCCTACAAATCTTTAACTAAAGCACACTAGCATTGTTGTGTATGTTATGTTTATTTTTATACATGACAAACAGCAAATCCCGCTAATGCTAACGTCAAAGCTACCTGTTCTTGTGACGATTTGAATTGAACGCGGCTAATTTCCTGAATTTGATTTCTCTTTATAATGGAGGAAGATTGCATAAGATGATGTACTGACAGCAATGGTTCTGGCAATGTCCAGAACTTGCATGCGTTTTGGAATGGTTTACTTGCCTGCATACATTTAGCTGATGGAAATTAACATTTTTGTCTTATTTTTATCTATAACTTTCAAATAAACAGCACACGTTTAGCTATCTGAATTTAAATAGATTAACAAATAGCAGCAGTGTAACTGGAGATGGACTGAACATTTTTGATGCTGATTTCCAATATCCAATTTTTTTAAGTTTTCAACTGCCCAACCCCATTTACTTTAAAATGTTTTAGCTTTATAAAGACAAAATGATTACATAATTGTACTTTCGACCTCCAATAAGATATTATATTAGCAGTTAGCCAAGCAAGGATTATGCAAACAGTTTCCGTGATTATATTGTAGAATAGAGATCCTTTGAGACTTTTAATAGGGGTTTAACGCACAATATATCGTAGATTTATTGTAATTGGAGTGCCACTGTGCTCAGTATCAGTACCACAAAGAACTGCTTGGTCTACAAAGTGCTTAAGCTAATGTTTCAGACAGGTATTACGATTTTGTGACTGCGTTGTCTCATACATGTTTTCAATAGAACCAGATTGTTGGGATTAAAATAATGAATGTTTTCCAGAATATGGGTAGACGTTTTGCTATTTGTGGCTTATGTTTTCAATGAACCCATAGAAAACAACACACACGCTGTTTATTTAAGGATTAGCTTATTTAGCGCCAGTCACATCACTGCTCTGTTCAACCTTCGTATTATCTACTGAAAATCGTACTCTCTCTTGCAGTCTCTATGACATTCCTCAAAAAGTCATGAAAACAAATTTCTCTTAAATTGCTTTTTAATTCTTTGTGCTTTCACTGAGTTTAATTTTTAAACAACTTTAAACACCTTAGCCAAACTGGCCAAAACGACTAACACTGAATCTTATTCCCTAAGTGAGAGCTTCTACACTGAAGAGTGTTTGTCCGGGTTTGACCTGGTAGTGTGCGTTTAATGATTTACAAGAAAGAAAAACCCTGATTTGTCTATTTCTGACAAGCTACCCACCCAGATTTATTTATAAAACACAGAACAACAAGCAATTAAAAACATAGGAAATAGATTAAAACCTAAAGGGATAAACCTGCCTGCGCGTTCTACACATAGATGATTAGCATGTTAGCATGCAGCTGCCTACGTAGCGTCCCACAGCTCTGTGCTGTGTCATTGAGTTTGGACAACCGGAAGGGCGGACGACATGAGAGATGGGAGTGGGGGGAGGATAAAAACTGAATGAAGGACAGAGATAGAGGTTGGGAGGAGCTCTGTATGCGCATGTGGTGTGCATGTGTGTGTGTGTGTGTGTGTGATCAGGTTATACGTTGACAGAGAACACACAGTCAGGAAGGTTGTTAGAGCAACCTTGATCCCGCGTGTGCTCATCCACCTGAAAGCGAGCATGTCTTGTTTTTCATGTGAGATAAGTGCCTGAAATTGGACGGCTGGATCATCCAGAGGCCTCTGCTGCTCATGTTACACCGGCTTGAGTTTCACCTGATGTTGACAAATGGAAATAGCCGTGTGGTCACACTCGGCACGTGTCCGCGCTGCGCCGCACACTCGAAGACGGAAAAGTTTGACTTCGCCCAGTTGTTTGGCTTCTCTGTGTTCCTTCTCCTTATGCCACCGGATCGCGGGGAAAAGCTGCAAACTTTCCTGCCGGTGAAGGACAAGTGAGGGAGGGAGGGAGGCAAGGAGAGGAGGTGGGGAGGAGGAGGTGGAATATGAATAGGGCAGTGGAGTGAGTGCAAAAAGAAAAGAGAGGAGGGAGAATAAAAGAGGAGCGTGCTGACAAAGGCCCTGAATCACTTTGCTTTGCATTTTAAAATTCACAATCTTCTCTAACAGAATTTCCACCCTTCAACCCAACTTTATCCTCGACTGATTTTTTGAAACCATCCCTTTATTTTTCTCCTTCTTTCACATTCGGTCAGTCGTGTTTTCTAGCCCCCTTTACTCTCCATCTCCATCCTATTCAATGAAATGAGTTGTGCGGTAGAAAGGAGGGGAGAGGGGTGCGAGCTCTTCTAATTGAAATTCTTTACAGAGTCTCCATGGGAATAGTAAACTTTGCAGGGAGGGATAGAAAGACAGTGCGGGCGGACAAACGAGAGGGAAAGAACGAGCTGGGAGAGAGCTAGACAAAGTTTATGAGAAGTGAAGTGAAAGAAAGACAAACAGGGAAGCGTTTCTTCCAACTCCTCCTGATTTAATTCTGATGCATCCATTTTCATTTTATTTAAGTTTTTGCCGTCTTTCTTCATCGGTCCTCTCCTCGCAGTCGCCTCCTTCGTCACCTGTCAGCCCGCCCGGTCCTTTGTCCCCTGTCCACCCTCTCCATCTGTTTTCCCTTCTTGCTCTTTTGCTGAAGAGGGACAATGGCACCCCATGCTGGGTAGCGATGCGCAAGTGTTACTATGTCCAAGCTCATGTCTTCTCTGCTTTGTTTCTCTAGGTCGACGACGCTATGCTCATGTTCGACAAAACGACCAACAGACACAGAGGTAACAGTCACACACACAAACCTACACCTTATGTAAACATGCATTGACATCATGAGATGGGGCCCTGGGAATGAAAGGAGAAGCAGCGTGATAGAGTCATTAGGTGAACCGCTGCAAAACAGGCTGCGTTTTTCCTCCAATCACATCACTTTGTCTTTCCTCCGCTCTTGCCTCTCCCCTCCTGCTCCATTTATCTCTGTCCGCTCCGTGGGTGAGGGCAGGGCCCGCCGAGGGTCGCCATACAGAGTCAAGATGGCTATGGGCGATGATGTAACTTAACGAGACAAGCAGGAGGAGATGAAGGCAAATGGGGACGGCGGGGGGGAAGAAGAGCAGTGAAACTGATGATCATCTGGGATCAGTTTTGAAGAAGCCACACCCACTCTAACCCCCTTCTATTATTCTTATTTCTGATTGACAACCGTGGCATGCAGAGGTCACCTCCCCGCTCCGCGCTTTTGTGTTACGAAGATGAATGCAGAGCAAAATGTTGATTTGATTGCTTGTTTTGTTAGAAGAGGAGCAGCCAATTATGTCGTTCTGTATTTTTATTATTTATTTTTTTTATCTGTTTCTGTTTATTTGTCTCTTTTAGGTTTCGGTTTTGTCACTTTTGAAAATGAAGACGTGGTTGAGAAAGTTTGTGAGATCCATTTCCACGAGATCAACAACAAAATGGTACGCAGCTGAGAAATATTTCCACAAAGAGGATATATATGATTTTCAGCTGATTGCTTTCGCTTAAAACTGACAGGCAGCAGTTTGTCCTAGTGCTCCTAAAATTACATATTGTTATCTATGTATTTGTTGTAAATCTCCATTTTTAGTCGTTATTTTGATTTGCATGCATAAGAAAGACTTGCTTAATTTCCTGCAGAGTAGTTTTCAAGTCTTTATTGTGCAGAATATTTACAGGTTTTTACATCCTTGCCCGTATTAGCTGGTTAATTATCCATGCAAGTCGGCTTGTTAGAGCCTACAATGTGCATGTTGAATATACGTTGCTAACTGCAGTTTTAAAATAGTGTTACCTTAAATTAGAGTGATTGGTTTAGTTCCTTTTTCTCCGAGGTGCTTAGTTTTTTTTTTTTTTTTTTAGATAAATATTTTCAAACAGACAAATTTATATGTTTTGTGAGTGGGAGGGGGGAATAATTGTGGCCTTTTTTCAGTCCGCTGACCAGCAGTGTGCAGCAACAAGTGGGGGAGATTCACTACTGCATTTTTTTCGCATCTTACAAACAGACTTTAATCTCTAGTGTGTTGGAAAATTTAAGCAGTTTTAACTGGTGCATGTCTACATGAAACTTACAAATTTATTTTGTGCAGATGTGTAATTTTTAATAAACAATTATTAATGTTTACGTTGGTTTAGGTGGAGTGTAAGAAAGCCCAGCCCAAAGAAGTAATGACGCCGACAGGCTCCGCCAGGGGCCGCTCCAGAGTGATGCCTTATGGGATGGACACCTTCATGCTGGGCATCGGCATGTTAGGTATGATGCACAGCTAAAAATACAGAAATTAACAAATGTAACCTGCCATAACTGGAGAGTTTTTGAAGTGAGACTTTGAAAATGGCTGCATTTTTGTAGATATTTGCTTCAAACTTGCAAGAATTTAAACCTCCTAATAATTCGAAACATCTCCCTCGTCCTAACCCTCCTAAGACTGCATTGTGGTTGTATGCTTGGTGCCACTAATGTACACAAATGGTTGAAAAAGCAGATGCTAACTTGACCATTGCTAGTGGCTAACAGTTAGACAGATTTCTCACGTTTACAAATTGATTTTATGTTGTCTGTAACTCTCGTAGAGTTTGGACTTTACATTATCAAACAAGTCTAGCTGAAAAAGTTTTGAAATTGAACTTCTATGTCAAGTTTAGCATAATTAGCAGCTAACGGTTAGTTAGCCAGTTCCTGTAACTGTTGATTATGAACTACAGATGTAGTCCAGTCTCATTAAAAACTGTGAAATACTCTTTTATTTTATTCCTTTTAGGAAATTGTAAAACATATCTCTGTTAGTATTGTAGAGGATAATGGTTACCTTTTTGCTATCTATGTTTTGCTCCCAGTGCTTACAATTTTATCTCGTCTCTTGCTCCTATATTTTGTGAGCCAGAAATGATCCATTGAGCACCAAGCTAGTTTAAAAACTGGATGTAGCACCTTAGTTGAACGCTGAACTGTAGTGCTTCTTGTCTTGTTACCCACTCATGGTATTCTCTCAGGGTTTACAAAGTGTTCTTGTTTGTTGCTCTTCTTTTTTTTCTCTCGCCACACAAACAATTTAAAAGTGGTGGTGCTTTTTCAGTGTCGACAGCCCTGACAAAACATCTGTTTTATTTACTGCCATTAACATAATCAGTTTTAACTTTTGGTTAACTTTCCACAATAACGGTAATAAAAAAAACAACAACTAGCTTTTTCTTTCTTCAAAACACGAGTCTCAACAAAAACAACAAAACAAAACCCCCCCCAAAAAATTATATAATTATATA
>CAEFZY010077181.1:0-10934 GCA_903066815.1 Brachyrhaphis roseni
GTCACCCCCAAACTGGAACAGTGGCTACAACAGATCCCAGGAACAACATCAGACATCTCAGTCCAGAAATGTGCAGTACTGCGCAGAACCCTCAAGCTCCCAGGCCTCTGGTAGAGGACCCGAGCTAAGAGGAAGAAACACCACCCGCGGTGGGTGAGAAGGGAATTATATATATATATATAAACAAAACATGGAACAATGGTGAACCCTTTCTGGTGTGGCTGGGCTAAAATCAATTCAAGATTGCAGGACTCAACCAGAAAGTCATAAAAAAAAAAAACATCCTCAGATTTCAAGGCCTCACTTGCCTCATTTGAGGTTTATGTTCATGATTCAACAATGAAATAGAAATAGCATTTAAGGGGTTAACAAATGACATCATCCTGCTAAAAGTGCTCTTTTTTATTACTCAGGTTATCTTCGCTTGCAATTAAAAGTAGTTTGGGAATCTGAAACATTTACATTAACTGTGTGCTTTGAGCTTTGCATGTACAAAAAAGGATGGTTTTAATCTTGCGTCCATATTACAGCATGCTGTGATCTAAAAAAGTATGCACCTGAGTTGTAACTTTGTGGTTGTGACAATGCATCCCATCTATAGTATCTGTGTGTTACCTGTTTTTCCTCTGTGAGGACAGCACCAACCCCTACAGAAAATTTTAAAATACTTCCTCCCTCTCACTTCAAAATTTTGCTGTTTTGACCCAGACAATAATGCTTGTTGACATACTTTTAATTTCAGCAGTGATATTTTATGGAGATTTGTGGCTGTTTTTGAATATCCTCACAACAGGCCTATTGTGTTTATAGCAAACATCCCATTATTTGATAAAATGATGTCAGGATATTGATAGAAATACCTACTAACATTCCTGTGGTCCTTTACAAACTGAAGGAAACAGCTATTTTATCTCAGTGGAATGAGATAAAATAGAACTGCTCAAATGAAAATACTTTTGTTCTCCTTTCAAGTTTTTATAGGGACTGGCAAATAGATGTTGTATTTTAGAAGAAACATTTCCTTTTTTCCCTCATTTGTAAAGTTTATAACAGTCCAGTAGAATCTTGAAGGATGATGGAAAAAAAAAACAGATAAATACCTCTGCCATCATCATCTCAGACATTTATCAGTGCACTCTTGAGTGTTTTTGACTTGATTTCCTTACATCGCTGAGTTCATGCTCTCACTGACATGGTTTGGCATGCTCTCTTTTTGAAACAGTTTCGATTATGCTTAATGGATTTGCTTTTGTTTTTCCTATCTAAAAGGATTAGCAACATTAATCACTATTTGTGGAAAGGAATTTGCGCTATGCTGACAAATATTACTGAATACTAATAGGACGATTCTCCAGTGAGAAAAGGGATGGGAACATTCTCTTCAAGCCATGATTTGATTGACTCATTGACCGAGCCCTACAGTGCCAGATACGCAGAGCAGGCAGCACGAGAAAGCATGTGGGACTCATTTCTCTTCTGGGAAGTATCAATTGTTCAAACTGATTGCTTGAGGTGGCATAGCATACCATAGAGGAGTGAGCAATATGCACATAAAAGTGGTGTTAAAATTATGATTATTATGAGGCTTTCAGGGACTTCATAATAAGTTTGAACTTATTTACTCTAGTAAATGTGCAAAGTAAATATTTAAGGACTGAATGACTTGAAGGGATTTTGTTAATCTTACAGCTTGGACACCACAAATCAAATGTAACATTTGACTCCTGTTAATTCTCAATATATGTAATAACAGCTTTTGAAAATTTTGCATTTAATTATTTATTGGTTTATTAATTCATAAATTATGCTTGTACTTGGCAGTGAGGGAAGCAGAATTCACTGATCACAAGCTTTTACTTTAGGTTAGACAATGGGTATGTTGTACTTAAAGCTAGAAAAATTGATATGGGGTGAATTTAGGTAGTTAGAGACAATTGCAAAAGTTGTAAACATGCAACACATTGTATTTGGTTCAAAAGAACAAGGCCTGACCAAATTATATTTGTTTTTCAGTCAATCTAGTGAGCTATAATTAGTGTTCAAAAAATGTGAAAGTCAAAAGACAGATGCAATCCCTAACCAAGAGGTTTCGAAGTATAGTTAATGGTGGAAATTTGCTTTCAAATGCAATGTGCTATAGCCAACGACAACTGTGAATGCTTGTTAGATCAATATTTGAAAGTCTGCTTGCATTGGTTGAATATTTGAAACCCTTCATGGTATTAGACCAGCACAGATGTCTATATGAAGCCACAGATGACCCCTTAGCAACAGAGGGCAGTCTATTTTGATGATTACATTTTTTAGATTGAGGCACAGCCAGCAGAAAACATTATTTAATTGCAGCAATAATCATATAATGTGATGATTTTATATTGCGTTTTACTAGTTTACTTACAAGAGACTATTCATTGTTTGTTTTGTGAAAGAAATTTTCAAAGATTGACCCTGCTCTTAAAAAGTGCGGTTTTTCTCTGGAAGACATATTTTTGAACATCATAGATGGATAGTATGGATTGATGGAAGTGTGTGTACACACACACACACATATATATATATATAGACTTTGCTTTATATTTGTCCATAGATAGATGGATAGACAGATATTGCAAGTTACTTAACTTGTGGATATATTTGCACATACAACTCATGCTCTCAGTTGAAGTGTTTCCAGGGAAAAAAAATGTTTTTGAAACATCTCCCCCTTTTACACAAAAATGACTGGGGTACCGTCCACTACTCCAGCACAAATGTACAAATCACATACATACATAACAATGTGTTCTTATTCAAATTGACCCCATATCAAACCATAAAGAGTTCAACATCTATCAAAAAATGGTGTGGTGTAATCTTGCTCACCTTAAATCCATGACCTTGAAAGTTTTATCAAGTTTTTCAAATTATGTGTTCCTTTGGTCAAATGTTATTACAGTAAATGCACAAGAAGTGGAACAACGAAAGTTCCTCTTAAAGTGGATAATTCCTCACATGTGGAAGACTATTCTTAGGTTTGAAGTTGTGTGCTCTTAAAGTCTTTTGTTTGTGTTCAGAATCTCTCTTTAATGTTTATTCCTGCTGCATGCGGCTAAATACGTTGTCATACAAGCTGTGCCTAAGCATTGAGTGCTTGCATACTGATCAAAATCATCTGTGTTTGCAGTGAGAATGCTTGGCTATTGGACAGCAGGGTAGCTAAAATGCGCAGCAAGTAGCCACAGTTGTAAACAACAGTTATTTTTCAAATGACTGCTGCCAACATGTCTTTGTGGGGATGTGTGGATCAGTGAGCACAATTAACAATCCTTTTTGAGATGTCAACTTACATATTCAAGTAATCTTGGTCAAGTTAAGTAAATCAGGAAAATATCTGGTCCTGGGTAAAGATAACAGCCTAACTTTTACTTGTGTTTAAACAAACTGAACCTTGTGGGATTAAGGTTCCACGTGATGTTGTTGATAATTCTGTTTATCTTTTTGGCGTCATTGTAATCCATATAATGCCACTAAAAAATGTTCACACCCCCTTTATACATATTTTGTTACTTATTTTACAAATGATTTAAGTACTTTAATCACGCAAAGCACCCTGTAATAATTTCACAAGAAATTGTTTTATAATTGCCAAAAGCTTGTTAATCCAGTGTTTCATAAGTATTCACACTCTTGACCAAATATTTTTTTTGTTTTGGGCCTTGGGCAGCAATCACAGCTTAGGTCTTCTTTACAAGCTCGGCAAGCTGGTTTGAGAAATTTCTACCCTTTTTCTCAGTAGATCCTACAAAGCTCAGTCAATTTGGATGGGAAGTGAAAGTAAATTGTGTTTTTAGGTGTTCTCAGAAACAGTTATTTGGAATTAAATCTGGGTTCTGGCTGCACCACTCAAGTAGATTCACAGTCTCTTTTGCTGTCTTGACTGAGTGCTTCAAGTCTATATCATGTTGGAAGATAAATGATCTCTAGCCTGCGTTTTCTCCTCCTGCTTTTTCAAATAATTGCTCTGTAATTGGCTCAACATATTCTGTATGCAGCCTAGAGGCCCAAAATACTAGATACTAAATAACACTAAGTTTGGTTTATATTTGTCCAAAAATAAAAAGTTATTCATTTAAATTGCATCAGACCTGATAACATTGTTGCTCCTGGACTTTCTAAGGATTCACTTACAAGTGAATAAGAATACAAACAGAAGAACAGTTTTTCTCAGTCGCTTTGGTGCATTTCTCAGAACAGAATTGAAATTCTCAAAACTACTAGCTCAGTCTTCAATTTATCAATTGTACACATCAAAAAAACAATTTCCTGTTCTTTTTAACAAGTTGCAAATGCTTTTGTGCATCATCCAAGTGATTATGTATGATCACCTGCTTTTTCCTACATTTTCAATTGCTTTTGTCATGTTGATCAAAATGTATTATAAGGGTCTCTGTTGAACAGACTTGACCTTCACAACATTTAAGCATAATTTCATTGTATAAGTCTATATGCAAAATGCTTGAACAGATTGTCATAATATGTCTATCATATTTCTAGACATTTCCATTAAACCTTTTTCTAAATTTGTCCTGAACTGGTAAATTGCTCCCAGGTGATTCCTGAGTTTCTCCAGCGTAGGTAAATGTGTGGAGCATTAGATCAACCAATGATCAACCAGTTTTCTGAAATAGATTGAAGGCGCATTTCATGGACAATCAACTGGCAAACATATCGTGAATAAAGCCAGAGAACAACACAATGTTACATTTCTGACAATGGAAGGACAAGGACTTAGATGGAGTCAACAGCCAGAGAGAAGAAGAAGAGGAGTGAGGCTGTGGCGGAGGAGTTAAGAGGCGAAACTGTGGAAAAGGCAGAAGAGGCTGAAGACAGCGTGCCAGTTTCCATCACTCCAATATGATCAGGCAATGGTGTGCAACTCACAACAAGACTCTAATGGATTTCCTTTCACTGTGCTCTTCATTCCTTAACCCTACTGAGGAATTTTCTCAACAAGGAGATGGAAGGTATTGAAAGACTGGACTGTAATTCCCACAGCATTGAATCTCTTTAAGGAGATATTTTTTGTGTGTGCTCTCCTTTCTGTATCACAATTACGCAGTTTGTCAACAAATTACATCATAAATGTGAATCTTGTCCAGTTTCTGGCCATGGATCTCCCACCATTATAATTTACAATTCTTGTCATCAAAGCTTTAGTCATAGTTTATACCAAATATCCCTCCAGAGTGCACAGTGCTATATTGACAACATGGCTTCACATTCTGAAGCACTGACATGTTCATTGATAAATATATTTAATTTGAGATAAACTAAGGATTTTGAGAAAGACACTGGATTTTGCAGGTAGTCCAGACTGTTTTGCTGTTTGTACAAATTGTTCTGAGAAATGCTCTTACTGTTTCCAAATGCACCAATGCAACTGAGAAAAACAGTAAAAGATTTTGATCCATCCTTACTAAAGTGTAGTTTTCCTGCTCTGACTTTATCCAGCGTATGTTTGACTCCAAAAGACAGATTTATTTTGACTGCGATTCTCTTTAAAATAATTTGCTACCCACTTCATGGCACCTACTATCTACTACTTACACAACAGGGGCAAGAGAAAAAAAAACAAACACCTCATTCCTGGGGCCTTTCCATTGCACATTTGTCTGAATGAGACGTTCATCTGCTGTGAAATTGATGTATCTGGACAAAAAACCTAGAAAAATTATTCACTTTGATGGAAGTGGTGGAATCTGTGGTGATTTTAAAACAGTGGAAACAACGGGTAAATAACCACAGTCATCTCGCTGCAACTATGTTCTGTTCCAGTAATATTCTGACTGCACAAAATTCACTGCTTTACTTTATCACCCTTAGGATATTTAATGAAATTGAAATTCAATAAAATCATTTGTGTTTCTTGTTCTTGTTTTTAGTTTTCTCAAATTATGAATATTTGCCTCATAACATAAAATCTTTTCTTTCCAAAACAGAAAATCTACTGCCATCATGGATCAAGATTAGACACAAACTTAAAGTAAGGACATGCAAAAGTCAAAACAAAAGTTAGACTGTTTTCTCACAAATGAAAAGGGATACTAACGTAAACCTCTCTGATTAAAGCATTGACCAACAGGATATAGAGATGGAACCACAGTGATGTGAGTATATTGCATGTTTTTGCATACAGTCAAAATTATAGAGGTACCACAGCTGAACATGTGTAATAATGTCATTGTTTTCATTCTTCTTCTCTCTTTTCAGACATCGAGGAGCCCACCACTGCATCAGCAATCACAGTACCTGGGAAGCTGTACATTTTGTCCAATCCAAGTTTTTATGTCTCAATATGTGTGACGTATTCGGCTTTCTAGTTTAATCAGAAGCAAAAACAAAAATGGATGTTTTTTTGGAGGGGGTGTTTTCAGAGCTGTGTATATTGAGCATTATGTATTGCAGGTGTCTTTTTCAGGTTAACTAATTTCTTTTGTTTTGTTTTTACTGTGGCATTTTTCCCTCTCTATTTGTGTTCAATTAACCAAGTGTTTGTGATGTTGTCCCCATAAGT
This sequence comes from Brachyrhaphis roseni, assembly GCA_903066815.1. NCBI lineage: Eukaryota > Metazoa > Chordata > Actinopteri > Cyprinodontiformes > Poeciliidae > Brachyrhaphis > Brachyrhaphis roseni. The sequence continues at coordinate 6,554 of CAEFZY010077181.1, forward strand.
TATTTATTTCCATAAGTCTACTCAATCACTGTAATAAAAATAATAATAATAATAATAATAAAAACATAACTGTCAGTATCAGACTTAATTGATTCACCCCATTCTGTGAGCTACCACTTTGTATCTAAGTTTTATTAAAGCATCTCTATAACTTCACAGACTGCATCTTCTCTGGAAAGCACTGACGTTCCAATAAGAAATCATGTAATGTTGTTCAGTGTAAATAAACCTTCTCATATCTGGTTTGAACAAGTTTTCACTAAATATTTGTATATCAAAATTTATTGCCATTCAGCACTGCTGTGCAGATTCAACATAAAATCTGGTCAATAAACTGTTATTGATGACTTCATCTGAGTTCTTCCTACTGGATGAAAATGACGGAATGAACAAACTATTCACTATGGCTGGTTTACAAAGGATATATTCACATCATATCACATGTCATGTGGCAGGAATAACATCCTGCCACAGTTTATTCATAAGTGTATCATATTTATTCATTAATACTTAGTAATTGATAATAACATGACAATGCTGCTGAAAAAGGATGCTGTCTGTCATGATTTCAACTCATGTTTACCAAGTAATGGTCACGCCTTATGTTTTATAATATCAAATTGCATAACGTCTGACTTTGGGAAAAGCTGCTTCTTATAAACTGTGAAAATATTTCCACATGTGATCAAGTGCATGTGTGTTGGCCTCACTGTTGTATTTTAAGTATCTGTGTAGGAAGCAGATGAGTAGGATGAAAGGGAAAGAAAAACAACAGCATTTGTAGACTGCAATATGACATGATCTCCAACAAACATATTCTCTGGAGCTACAACTTTTCCTTTTGCAAATCATTCTGCAGTGATCAATTTTTTATCCAAAGATGCTGCTCCGTTACTGAACAGGGAAAGTATTTTTCTAATTCAATGTAGGGTCTCTTCTTTGGGGGATTAAAAGCAGCTGTGGAGTGACAGACTGCAAGATAAAAAGACACATTCTCTTCAACGATAACTATGTGGGAACTGGCTATAAGGACTGTTAGAAGGGATCCCATCCTGTGTTTTTTTTTTTGTTTTTTTTTTACTTTCCCAGATTTTTCCTCCTTTTACTATCTGAAAACCCAAAGTTTCCATCTCAGAAATATTGTTCCAAAACATTTTTTGAGCTGTTACTTAGTAAAAATCACAGATAGGAAATCAAAGCAATGTCCACACAATGCAGTTCTTAATGCTTTCTTAGTGTGGTTGTTTACGTTATAATGGTAATGCGACTTCAATCAGGTTCCACCATGAGAAGTCTACAGTGGTGAAGTGATGCACATGTGCAGAAGAAGACGTATCACACTCAGCCACTGAGCTGACAAAAGTAATAAGATGTAAATAATAATGCATAATGATATGTTACTTGTTGTATGAGGATGTCACCATGTGTGCATTGCCTCTGATGTTGTGCAAGTGGAAGGTAACAATTTTTTTATTTATTTTTTGATACCTCAATAATGTCTGCTCAAAAGTTTGTTACCTTGAAGCACATGTAATTAGGGCTGTCAGGTGTGTTGTGTGAATAAATTTCTGCCTCTTAAATCTGTGACATCAAATCTGTCATGACGTAAGAGTCAGAAGAAATGAGGCATGACCATCAGAAACATGTCCAGTAAAGGAGCACATGTGAAATTTCCCTATGTCTGATTTGAGAAAATCTAATTTGTGGCATACAGCCAGGTCATAAAAAGATCAAATAGAGGTAAAGTATAGGAAAATATTGTTGGATTTGTTCCAGTTTTGGTGGTGTGACTATCGATTTAGATTTTCTCTTGTAAGACTCAAGTCTAGAACGTAAGTGAAGATCCTGTCAGCAAATATATAATGTCTCACCTGAGTTACCAAGGTAACTTATTGAATACCCATGGTTCCTCTGTAATCTTTCTGAAGACTACACATCATTCAAAGAAGTTAAGACAGATTCCAGGCAGATAATGGAAATAATTAAAATCATTAATTATTTCCATTAATTAATGATTTAATTAAAGGAATTATTAATTCCATTTAAAATTAAATTAATTCCATTTAAAATTAAATTTAGCATTTAATTTTAAATGCAAAATTTAAAATTTAGCATTTTAAATTCTAAATTTTAGAATTTAAAATGCAATTATTTTAAATGATTATTTGTCAAATTTTCTAAAACAAGGCATTGCCCTAAGAGGTGGGTAGTGACTAGTTATATTAGTCACTACCCACATTACATTTGCTTGAGTAAATGTAATGTGGGTAACCTTTGCTTGAGTAACCTATCGGTTCTGCAGAGCAAACAGAAAGGTATAGGTGTCAAGGATGATAGATGAAGAATATTCCCAAGATGTAGTGGATTAACCAGCAAAGATGGTTTTCCAGGATGTCCTCAGAGAACTCAAACACAGCAATTTTGCATCCTACTTGACCTCACAGAATGAGGAAATTCCAGAGGTGAGATTAATAGTAAAATACCTTTTCCTGTGTATAGTGTATAGTGTATAGTGCTTTCTCAAGTCCAGAGGAAACCACATTCAGTCATTTACCCATAGACTCATTCACACACTGATGGTGGTAAATTACATTTCAGCCACAGCTGACCTGGGTCCTCTGAGCAGGCAATTGTGCCCAAAAACTGAGACATCTGAAGCAGGGATTTGAACTGACAACTCCTACCTAGTAAGCCACCGTCATAGTAGTCAAAGTACACTCACTTAACTGCACTGTTGGATTACTGGGATCATGCATGTAAGATTGGATTAAAATAACTTTGTTTTTTGGTATAGTATCTTGACATGGCTTCTTATGCATTTGTGCAATATAAATAAACTGAAGTGAATTGATTCTTCTCACAACACACAATGGAAACAGGAGGGGTTGTATGTTCATAATCCAACACTCGAAAGTGTGAAGTTATATCCAAAACTTCCTTCCAAAATTTTGGAACTCAGGATATTCTCATAAGTAGTGAATCAAAGTGCCTTTGTCCCCACATTTAGCACATATGTCTGGAATATTAGTATCAGATGTGTTCAATAATGCTAGAGTAACATATTGTCTCATTAGCCATATGTATTGGATTAGCTTAAAATGAGCATTAATAGATTGTGTCTGGGGTTTTAGACTCAGTCTTTCTGCCATGCTTTTATGCTTATACTGGCTTGAAAAGCTGTAGGTTGTGAAAAAAAAAGATTCACAATATGATTCTTTGAGAAGTGATTATTCTTCTGAATTTATTTTTGCAGAGATCTAATGTAGTTTCCCTTATGTTTTATTTGACAATAACATAATATTTTTATCTGTCTGATTACAAACTACGTTTGTGATGTGGAAGTACTTGAGTATTTGGGTAGCTACTGGTCGATGTGCAAAAACAGACATTAAATAAATATAGAATCAAACAAAATGTGCAAAGTAGATTGTAAATAATAAATTAGTGTACTCATGTCAGAACTAATATTTCTGAAATGTAACTAACAGTAGTATGGTAATATAAAACCAGCATAAAATTATAAAAATTGTCTGTTGTCCCTTGTATGCAATTAACGTTAAAAGTTTGAATTGGCAGAATGGAGTAAATAGTAGGGATTTATGCCAGACAAAAACCCTTTCATATTTACTTCCTGTCTTGACTGTAAGGTCAGCCAGTGGTGGCTTTGTTTATTAGCAGGCTGGATGCAAAGGGACTGGATCTGGCTCCAGCTGGAAAGGGATTGCTGAGCAAGGACATCTGTGAGACCTTGTGGGGAGAAGGAGGGGCCCGCTGCAGCCCCCACTGTTCATTGAGAAGAGTAAGAACATGTGTTTACTAATCTCCAATAGTTCCCAGCAGCATCAGAAATTGTTGCTAAAACTGTTGTAAATCACTTGTTAGAAAAAGTCGTCGGGATAATGATTAATTCAGTAAATTGGCAACAGTGGTTTAGCTTTTGATAGAATGCAAATGCATATAAATCAGGAGATATCATGAAGTGAAAAGTAAAATATGGTGAAGTAATACAAAAAAGAATCATTGTTTTTTATGATTATTATGTATTGTGATCATTTAGAGCCAAATGTTTCATTAATTCCCGATTCCAGGTCAGTCACTTTTTATTTATTACTAGACTCTAGCAAAAAAATTAACAATAAGTCACAGACACTGACAGCAATTAAATTAAATATCGTCCTGCTATTAACTATTCTTTAACATAGAAAGTACTCCTCAGTTCTGTTCCTTTTTTTGTGGATATGCTCTGAAACTACTTTGAATAGCAACACTAAACTTAATGCATTCTTTGATCAAAATAGAAATTATGTGATTGAATTGAAACTCCTTTATTGTAAAGTGCTTTGAGGTGACGCATGTTGTAACTTAGCGCTATATATGTATA
>CAEFZY010077183.1:0-22933 GCA_903066815.1 Brachyrhaphis roseni
ATTATGTGTATATAAATATATATGTATATATACATATATATATATGTATATATATACATAAATTTCCTAAATGTATATATTTATTGATTGTGTTTCACATCGATGTCTTCATCTGATTGAAGATGAACACATTCCTTTCTGTGGTGTATTCTTCACGAGGGGGCCATGGTCCCCCCTTGCCCTCCCTTTGGGGTCGCCACTGAACAGAAGCTTTTCCTTCTGGCTAAAAGGTAGAGAAACAACTGGAGTAAGGAGGAGTGGAGTGTGAGGTGGCCTTTTCTCCCAGCAGCGTGTTTCCAGACTAGCTTGCAGTCTGGAGCTCATGTGGGCCACTTCCACACAAAAAATGTCTCGTCTAAAGGTTGCAGACCACTCTCTTAGTCATAAAGTGACACACCAAATTAACACCCTTGTGCTCTGTGAAGTGGCCTCCAGGGACAAGCCCACGCTTCATCATCCACTGTGGGGGGTTTTATGGATGTGTAAAGGGTCAGCGTTTGTGGGGTTTTTTTATTGCTATTTTAAGGTTGATTTTTTTTAGCTGTGGTATTTCATTTCCACTTTTTAGGTCAGCAAATACCACATGAAAGACACAATGAACTGACTGCAATAGAATATCTTCCCAAAGACTAACAGCTTCTCAGTTGCACTTTATTGGAAATAGAGGAACTAAAATGTGAGAAGGTGTTAAGAAAAAGATCCCACAGAGAAAATTACAGAACCTCATAAACAGCTTTAGCATCCAAACAAGAGTCAAAACCTTAAACATAAATCCTGTTTCAGTATTTTAGCAGCATAAACACACTGGAACAGAAATGCCTCTCCTTTAATTTGGATACATGTTTTCACTTACAGAAAGTCAATTCAGTTTATTTAAACAGCTCCAATTTGCAACATTCAAAGTAATTTGAGTTCAATTGATCTTAGTTGACCAACAACACATAATCATTGCTATATTTTTTGTTTTACAAGAATACACTTCTAATATTAGCAGAATAAACAGACAGTATCACCAGAAGAAAGTCCCAAAATGACAAGAAAATAATTTAATGCTGGTTTGTTTTAACAGCAAACATTCCCTTATTTGTAAAACCAATATTAAAGAATAACTTCACAAGATGCTCAACATTCCTCATTTTAATGCAGGGCCAACACTAAACTACATTTTTGTATTTTTACCACTGCAAAAATGTAGTCAGTCATTTTTTTGTGTAGTAAAAAAATTACTGCTTTATTATTACAACTTTTTTCTGGTATTGTTTTGACTTTATTCTTGTAATAATATGACCTTATTCTAATATTACTATGACTTTATTCTGGTATTATTACACTTTTATTCTGGAAATATGACATTATTCATATCATAACATCATTATGACGTTATTCTGGTAATGTTATGATTTTATGCAATGTACTATTACAACTTTATTATCACATTACTTTATTTAGCATAACTTTATTCTAATATGATGTTTTAATAGTATTATGACTTTTTCTGGTTGCGTTACTGTTGTATTTTTGCATTATTACCATTTTATTCTCTTATTATTCTCGTACGAACCTTTTCTCATAAATTATGATTTTATTCTTGGAAAACATGACTATTGTCATACAATTTTTTTCTTCTAACACAAATTACTATATTCTTATATTTTCTTTACTTTATTGTCTTACAATTTTATTATCCTGAATTGTGACCTTGTTCCTTGTTATCTTATGACTTTATTATCATAATTAGAGGTTTAAAAAATAATTCTTAGCCTGTCTCTAATACTCCGCTGTACGCCGTGGGTGTGTGATTGCTCTAATTGAGAAAAAATAAGGAAATTAAGATAAAATAGAGATAACTCCATGCCAAAACCACTTAGCTGCAGCTGCTGTTATCATCCGGGAAGTTGATAAAATAATTAATCCTCTTGCAGCACCGCAAGAATAAAGGTGGATAGAAATCCACACTCACTTGTTTATTTTTTGTGGATTATATGAATTTAATTATACGCCATTAAGTGGCTGGTTCCACTTGAAAGTTGAGCGTTTGTACTTCCAGATTATAGTGATTCACACAGTGATGGGGAACAGTGTGAGGGGGTTAACAAGTCCCACTATTGTACTGGGTGACATGTTCCCACATCACAACGAGCGCCCGGTTTATTTTGAACGACTGCCACATCCACCATCCTGCTGTCCTAAATACGCAGCAGAACAACAAATGTCTGTTTGATCGCAGCTCAAAATAGTCACTAAAAATCTGGATCTTCTGTTTCGGATCAAGCTGTTTTAAGAAGAAGGATTTTGTAAAAACGAAAGCATTCAGACGCTCTTTTTAAATGATTCATGTGCTCATTTCAGTGCCATTGAAAAACAGAAGAGTTGTATTGTGAAATATTAATATTCTAGTGATTTTGAAGCAAGAAGTCGCTGCTTTCTCCGTCTGTTTATTGTTTTGTTTGTTTAAATGATACGATTTGATCACGACAGTCGAGATGTGACCTTTTACTTGTTTTACAAGTCGTATGACCTTTCAGTGAAGGAAAAGACTATAAATGTAAAACAATCATTTACAAACACAATCTCTATGAAAGCTCAGATTCTGCTTTCAGGATTTAAATTTGGTCATTTTAGGGTGTAAAGATATTTTCCTTCAGATTAGTTATTATTATCCTGAATGTTGTGTTCATTTTGTACTTTTAGTGATTTATTTGAACAGTTTCAATCCCATAGTTGGGTAGTAACTAGTTATATTTACTCAATTACATTTACTTGACTAACATAAAAAAAAAAAAAACTTTTAGGATTAAAAAATATACTCCAACTACTTCCTGTCATTTCCTTGTTTGTTTCCACCAGCCTTAACATCCAGCTGTTGATCATGTGACTCGTGGGATACAGAAAAAGTGTTTCCACTGCAGTTTTGCAAAATAAATAAATTTTGAAACGGCCAATAAAACCACCTCGTCCTTTGACAAAACTTTCTATCAAAAAACAAGAGATTTTGTTTTAGAAATTGGGATGTTTCCATTCAGGAAATTTATGTTCAAAATGTCAAATTGTATAATTATATGGTCAATGAACACAGTTAGTGCTAACAACTTGACCACCATGCAGCTGCAGGCTAATCAGATTCACTGAGACTGATGGGAAATATCAAATCAATAAATGCTGGAAATGTTTACATGTCTGCATGGAAAACATTTTGAAACAATCTTGATTCCAACTTCTAGTGGTCACCAAACTCTTAACACCATCAACAAAACAGTTTGTGATATTTTCTGAATAAATTCAGATACTTGAATTATTGTTTTGATGCAATCATTGATTACTTCATATTAATGAGACCTTATTCTTTCATTTTGCTCTTGGCTATCGCCATGATGAATGTGCAGCTTCTGAGCTCTTATGTTTTTATTACACACTCTTACACGCTCATTTGCAGACCTTCCAATGACAACTTGACATTTTAAAAATGTTTGCTTTCATATGTTTTTTATTAAGTCCCTCATATATATTCTGACCTTCTCTGTGTTATCGTTATAATGTCAGCAGGCAAGTTGTTTTAACGTTTATAAGTGGCATGTGGCTCATCTCCCAGACTCTTTCTCATGCACTGGGACACTTAGTTTTTTTAAATTTTTTATATAAGTCAGAAGGTCAAATGAGCCAGATGGGGTGCAGACAATCAAGAAAACCGTTATCTGTGTCACTGCAGGTACAGTATTTATTTCATTGCCAAGTGAATGTGATAAGATGGCGCTTAATTTTTTCTGAATCACCATCTGTAAATTCTGGCTTTTTATATAATTGGCCCAGACAGAAATTAACAGACGGGAATCTTCCAAATTGATCCTTTTTTAAATTGATTTATTTTATTTTGTAATTTAAATTGAAGGAGTTAATAGAGTGGACCATGGCTCAGTTTATCTAATCATCTGAATTGTATTTATTGTCATTTTGTTTACCTAACAATCAGTTCCCTTCCAATATAAGTGATCAGAAAACAACAGTAGTGGGCACTGCTAGCTAAAAAGTTAGTTGTGCTAACAAACATTAGTTGTGCGAGTGCTAAAGCACTACACCAACACAGAAATTAGCACACGCTAATGCTAAAGCGCTAATTTGGTTTCAGGTTGTTGTTTTTTTACATATTTGTTGAAACTATCACTATATCATGATGGTATGTTATGAGAGAGATCATCTGTGAAAACATTTAGCTCCTCTATCTTCTCCCGGTGCTCGCAGTGCTAGCTAGAAACAACCAATCAGAGCCAGGAGGCGAGTTTTAACTCTAAATGGTCTCCTCTCTTGCTCTCTTTTACGCTGCAGCTAGCAGAGAGGTGAGTTGTTTCTCCACCGTTAGCACAATTAGCAGCGAGTACATGAGGTTGATTGACCGCTCTAAGACCCGCCTCCTGACTCTAATTGGTCAGACTGCAACAGTAGCTCAGTGAGGTTTCATAGCTTGTCTGTCTCGTACCAAACTGTCACAACATGGCGACAGTTTTAACAAATATATGAAAAAAACATATTTTTATAAAAGTTACACACTGCCAGAGTTGGGAAGTAACTAGTTACAGTTTCTAAATTACATTTACTTGAGTAACGTTTTTGAGAAAATTTACTTTTAGGAGTATTTTTACTCTTACTTGAGTTAATTTCTGGATTCTTTACCCACTGAGCGAAAAACAAACAGGTTTGAACAAAAAATTCACCAGACACACACCTAAAGTTTTTGTTAAAGTTTCATAAATGTTTAATTTTAAATACACTTTCCTTGATGATATTAAAGGGAAAAATTTATCTAATTTATTGAAAACATAACTGCCGCTTTAAGAAATTATTAAGTAAAGCTACAGACAAACAGAAATGAGTAGAGTAAAAGTAAAAATTATCTGTCCAAGAAATTACTTAAAGAGTAAAACAGTATTTGGTGAAAAAAAAGTAGTGGTCAAATTATCAATCATATAATATTTAAAAATTACAAAATCAGACATGCCAAAATATAAAGTTAAATGGAAATTTTGGTATTTTAATTACAAAAATGACAATAATTTATATGAGTAACAAAAAATAACGAAACATGTTTCCAAATCAGTTTCTTTCAATAAGTTTTATGATGTGAAATAATGACAAGTGATAATGAAACAAAAAGAATTGGTATTGGTATCTCATTTTGAGGTGAATTGTGTCATTGTTGATTCTTAAATCTGCGTAAGTTGAGTTTTTCTGAATCGATGTCGGGTTCAGAAGCTCCTCTCGGTCCACCTGCCTGCCCTTGAAGCCTCCACACTCCCCGCCGTTGGTGCAGCATGTTAAGTTGCCCCTTTGCCAAATTCGCTCCACATCAAGCTGTGTCCTTTCATTGACTCACTTGTGATTCATTATGATTATTCTCCCAGAACAATGCTTTTTTAAAAAAGGGTTTCAGTGAGTGGCGCTGGGAGTCAAGTGTAAAGTAAAAGTGCGGTGGAAGCAGAGCCGTGCGAGGACATGAGGACCGTGATGCAGAGCGATGGTGACAGCCTGGATGCAGTCAACCTGAACGTGTCGGACGGGCCAATAGGCTTCAGGTGCTGCGGCGGTGCTGAAGAGACACTTTGATCCTAAAGACTCTCCAGCCTAAAAATAAACACCTGACTTGCTTATCTGGAAGGTTTTTGTCACGTTTTATGGTGTACAGAGTGACATACATGCAGAATTAATATTTTCAGCCAGGACAAAATTATTAGATCTTCTTAAATAGACAATTTTGTCAGCAAAATCCATTATTTATCTCTAACTAACCCACATTTTTAACCACACTTTTTGCCTTCCCTTGCAAGAATAACATCTATCCTGTGACTTTTACTCAAAAGTATTGACAAAATTTAACAAAATTGATTACATTTTGTTTGGGTTTTTTTCCAATTTGGAGAGGAGATTCCATTTTTTTGTCAAACCAAACATCCAAAAATCAATCAGCTACTGCTGACCACTGCAAGTACAATGTCCAAAATCTTGAAGGTTACATTTTATGGTAACCTTCAAATTTTATGGACAGTATGTAATAACAAAAGTACAGATAAAGCTGTACTTTTGTTATTACATAATGTGTATTAGTACAGAAGGTGCTAATACTGTGTGCTAGGCAAAGCTAACAAAGGAACAAAGGTCACTTCGTGCTCTTTTCAAGGTGTACAAGGCTAAGCTAACACAAGAATCAAAGGTGTTTTCTACTGTCTTACAGCTGCATGCTAAGCTACACTAACATAAGAATTAAAGTCACTTCCTGCTTTTTTTCAGGTGTTCTAGGCTAAGCTAACCAAAAAACCGAAACCATTTCTTGTTCTTTTCAAGTTGTAGTAAGCTAAGCTAACAAAAGGACTGAACGTGTTTCTCTCTGTTTTCAAAGTCTGTGCTAAGCTAAGTTAACCAAAGAACTGAAGCCATGTCCCACTTTTTTCCAAGTGTAATGGCATAAGCTAAACCAAGGTGAAAATGTTCAAATTTTGAAACTCAGAAATTTCCAAGATTTTTTCAAGAAAATTTCTGAGGTTTTTTTCTCCTCCGTTCCTCCTGGTATTTACAATGACCCTAATACATCTTTGCCAAAACTGGTAATGGCAGCTGATTATTCCAAATATTATTTGGACTTCTGATGATTTGTACATCCTTAAATCAGTCACATAAATCACTCCAATCAATGGCAAAAATGTTAAACTCAGAGCAGTGTGAGATAGTAACCACACTCCATATTTTGTATTTTCTTAATTTGAAAATAAATGTTTCTTTCTGGCAGACTTCCAGCAAACGTCCTGCTTTATCATGGTAGGAACAATCTGAGAATCTGTTGTTTTGTTTGCGTTTCCTGCAGGGGGAGCTGCTGAGTCCCTGTCGTTGCGACGGCTCTGTGCGCTGCACTCACCAGCCTTGTCTCATCCGATGGATAAGCGAAAGGGGCTCCTGGAGCTGCGAGCTCTGCTACTTCAAGTACCAGGTCCTGGCCATCAGCACCAAGAACCCACTGCAGGTAACACTGAATATTTGGAAACCAAACAAACACATTTTTCTTCAGCTTTAAACGAATCTCAACAAAACAATAAGCTTTTAATATGGTCAAAGATATTGGAGGATAAAAACCCCTGTGAAAACACAAAAACTGAGGAAAATACTCAAATTAAACAAAGGAAACATTCAAGAGTACATGAATCCTGACCTTTCATAATAAAACACTCTTCAGTTTTGCTGGAACATATCAGAAGCCTGGTGTGAAGACCGGTCGCCATATTGTGCTGACAAATTTCCCTCTGCGTCACCGTCCGTCTGCCCGTCTTTTCAGACGCAAAGAACAAAACCTATTGAGAAGACGTGTCTCTTGATTTGAAATGAAAAACCTTTGAGAAAAGATGCACTTTTAGAATTTCTACTTATTCACAAATTTTTGATTTAACATTTCAGAACAAAATATTGTACATTTATATTGGACACGTACATTTTATATTTTTGCTTTTGGATTCTTACTAAACCAAACTGGACACTGTACATTTTCCAAAAATAACTAGAAATGACTGTGATTCATGGTGCCAATGTGCAAACAGGCATAATTGAATATTTTAATAATCAAAAACGAATCTCGCAAACTCAGGAATAGAAGCATGAAACAGGAAAAAGGGGACATGGAAAAGCCGTGAAACAAGGCGTAAAAACAGAGGATCTGGCACTGAAAACTGAAAAGAATAGTATGAGTGAGGGATCAGGTGAAAGACAAGGCGGTGGTGGGAGTAAATCAATAGAAATTTAAAAAATAAAAACATGAGAGAAGCTGAAAAGAACAGAAATTCTGGACCAAAATTGCAACATTTGTTGCATTTTCAGTTCTGCGTTTCTCTTTCACACTGCTCTGAGTCAAATGATGTAAACTAATTGAACAACCTTTTCCCCTCCACACCTGTGGGGGCGCTACACCAAGAACCACTGGAGGCATGAAACAACATTGAACATGGAGACACTAAACACAACTTCCTCCTAATCAAATAAGAAAGCGTCAAATTTTAGTGGTTGTAGGATTTCTATTTTGTCTTTGGAAAAGGACCACAGGCCATTTCTCCCACTAGCGCCAGGCTAGCACATTGTTTTGGTTGTATTTACCCAGAATGCCCTGCACTGTAGTTCGCCTCCTGCTTTTGGAGCGGTCTCTGGTCCATATATGCACCAAGCTGCACCAGAGTTCACTTCAACCAGAGTTTGTTTTTTGGCCCCATTAGAGTTTGATTCATCTGGACTTTCTAGGCAGGTTCGGTTAAAGAGAACCAAACTGGTGTGAACGCTTTGGTAACTGTCTGATCTTACTATTTTATTGAGAAACTATCTCTGTTAGCTCTGACAAGACCCTCAACATCTTGGAATCTGAATAATTTGAAAAACAATACACAGTTCTCATGTGACGTCACACTTCAGGGAACTGTAGTGTTCCCTGAAGGCTGACAGCCATCTTGGTAGGTACCTGTCATGACAGTTACTATGGAGTTGCTAAAACAAAGTCACAAGCTTAGATCTAGCTCTCACCTCGTTCCTAACTAACTTATAAACAATATAAGTGCATTACAACTATTACTCAGTTACAATGTTTGAGTACTCTACCCACCTGTGTGTAATACTAAGATAAATATCAGTGATGTTTACTGTAATATTTATTGCCAAACTAGCAAAATTAGCTCAGCTAATGTAGCTTTTATCTGCTACCAGAGAAATGTAGCCTATGTGTTTGTTGCTAACTGTATACTAACTGAACAGTCACCAGTTTTATTCACACAGTTTGTCCTTCTTTTTCAAATCTGTTTAAACATTGATTGTATCCGTCCATGTAGTGATATCCTCCATGTTGTACGCTCTCTTTGTGTTCACTAAGTAGTGAACTATCGTCAGACATGTTTCCATTCTCTGTCTCATACAGGTCGATCCCGACAGCAGCCATTTTGTTGACATATATTTCTCGTACATTGGTGAAGCGTGTCAGTATATTTTATTTTTGTTGGTCTTAAAGTCATGCAAGTTCATTTATGCTTTGCGCTGCACTTGCCTACCAATTTGGCACGGATCATTTCTGGATCAGACTTGTGGGAAATATGTAGGTGTGCATCAAACCACCTGAAATTCTTGGCATTCTTTTAATATATTTGTCAAAGTGTCAATTTTCTCTTGCATACATGATTTGATCAGTTGTTTTCCAGCTCTTACACTCAGCCTCTGCTCTGTGTTTCAGTGGCAGGCCATCTCCCTGACTGTGATTGAGAAGGTGCAGATTGCAGCGATAATCCTGGGTTCCCTGTTCCTCATCGCCAGCATTTCCTGGCTCATCTGGTCCTCGCTCAGCCCCTCTGCCAAGTGGCAGCGTCAGGACCTGCTCTTCCAGATCTGCTACGGCATGTACGGCTTCATGGACATCGTCTGCATAGGTAACAGGAAGGCGTGACGCAACACTGACGCCAAACGACGCAAACGTACAATCAGCCACTAGTGGCGTAAAGAGAGTCAATAGGAAGAAAGCTGTGCAGCCAAGAAGGAGAAAGACGAGGGCCACAAAAAACAAGAAAAGACAGCTGACTTCTTTTCTCAGGAATTCTGACTTTAATCTCAGAATCTTGACTTTTGCATAATTCTCATGGACAGTTACTAATGAGTTGCTATGACGATCACTTTCTTCCTCAGGAATTCTGACTTTCGCCTTCAGAATTCTAACATTTTTTTCTCAGAAATTCTGACTTACATTTCAGAATTCTGAATTTAATCTCGGAATTATGACTTTTTTTCTTTGGAAGTCAGATTTATATCTCAGAATTCTGAGCTTAATTTGAAAATTCTCACTTTTATTTTAGAATTCTAACTTTATTCTTCAAAATAAAGTCATTTATTTTGAATTTTTTTCTCAGAAATGTTTACTATTCTTCTCAGGAATTCTCACTTTTTCACAGAATTTTGACTTAATTCTCAAAATTTTGATTTTTTGAAATAATAATACATTATGTTTGTATTATTATTTGTAGCACTTTTCTAAACACTCAAAAACACTCAATGCATGAATTAATTAAAATTACAAACAAAATAGTGCATAAAACAAAATGGTAAAAACTTGTACACATAGCATATTTTGAAAAGCACACAAAAAAACACCTTTTTGAACTCTGTTCTGAAAAGGTGTTTTAGATGTAATTGGAATCGGGATAGTTTCTCTGAATTCTGACATTAATTTCAGAAGTCTGATAGAATGATCATTATTGGCAGTGATCCTCTTCCATAGGGCTGCATTACACCACAACAAGAGTAGCACAGAAACAGGAGCCACAACCGAAATGTTAATCAGCGGCGGTTGCATTATGCAAGGACAAACTAGTGCGATAAGGCGAACATGTTCTCAATTTACATTTCGGAGCTGTTCAGAAAACGCAGGCAAGTTGGCAGATGGTGCAAAGGAGGAGACAACAAGCTCCCTAAAAGCCAAACAAATTCTGATGATGTTGCAGAGTACAAGAGACTGTTTTTAAGGTGTGACTGGGTCAACTCTTCTTGCGTAATTATGAGCCGCCTGAGTCAGACAACACTGAGAACAGATGGCATGAGATATCTGCGCCGTGATTTTTGCCAACTGTCTATTCTCATCCGCAGACGAGCTCTCTCAAGCTACCGGATCTATTTAGCAAAAACATTTGATGTAGGGCAGCGAGAATTCACCAGCTCCAATTCAATTAGGTGTTTTCAAGGTTTGGAAAGTGCTGGATTTCTGTGTAAAATCCAAATGCTTGACAATCCAACTGCACAGTTTGGTAGTAAAATGCAATATATCGTTTAATTAAAAAACTAAATTTACAGTTGAAACCAGATACACTGCAAAAAACAAAGTATTTTTGCTCTAGTTTCTAATGCAAATATCTTAGTACACTAAGAAATGGTCTAATGGTAAACGGTGAAAACTTTTACCATTTCTTCAGACTTTGGTTTTCTCCCAACCAAAAACAACCAATCAGAGCCAGGAGGCGGGTTTTAGCGCTGTCAGTCAAACTCATGTACTTGCTGCTAAATATGTTAATGGTTGAGAAACAATTTACCATTACAGGAAAACTGTTTATCGGTGGCCATGCTAACTAGTCTTAGCATTCATCAGGCTCTGATAGCTGCAGCGTAGGAGAGAGCACGGCAGTGTGGGTGATTGGCAGCGCTAAGACCCGCCTCCTGACTGTGATTGGTTGCTTCTAGTTAGAACTGGGAAAAGGCAGAGGAGCTTCATTCTTTCACAGATTATTTGTGTCAAACTAGAGTTTCAACAAATATGTAGAACCAATATTTTACAAGTGTTACATACTGCATCTTTAGCTGTCATCTTACTTATCAGAATAATTGATTAGAAAAATAACTGTTAGTTGCAGTCCTATAACAGCAATATATTACATCATAATTGATTTGTACTGTTTTGATCTGGTGCTGGAAAAGTTTTAAACTTTCCTAGGAAAATGCTTGAACTATCCCGAAAAGTAAATTCTCCTCTCCCCACAGGCCTCATCATCCACGAGGGATCGTCGGTGTATCGAATATTTAAGCGGTGGCAGGCTGTCAATCAGCAGTGGAAAGTACTGAACTACGAGAAATCAAAAGACTTGGGCGACCCGGTGAGCTCCAGCAGTAAGACCGGCGCCCGCGGCTCCCGCGGCAACCCGCACGGCCTGGCCAGCGGCGGCGGCGGCCGACAAAGCAGGCGGCTAAGAACTATTCTGAACCACCACTGCGGATACACCATCCTGCACATCCTGAGCCAGCTCAGGCCCAACGACCCGCGGATCAGCGCCGCCGCCAACCGGGAGGTGGTGATGAGGGTCACCACCGTATGAGACGGACCCGCGTCAAGCGGCGGAAGGACGTATGGACCTCAATTTGAAAAAACGACAGACTCATTTGGCAGCAGGAGCCCCGCGTGGGACCGAACGGTGCCTGGAGCATCAATAGACTGAAAACACATGAGGATTTCTCCTCTTGTTTCATACAACAAAAGGAAGACAGATGCTCCTTTTCAATAATTAAAGAACTGATGAAAACATGGAAGTATTGAAAGACAAAATATGAAATGTGTGATGGTGGTGATGGAGGAAGGGGATTATAGACAGGTTTTATAACCTGAAACAAAATGTTTTTTTGTTTTTTTTTTAACTCAATATCAGGATGCACAGGAACATTTTGATTTTGTTTTCTATCCTCTTTTTTTTTTTTACTCACTTTGATTTTGTACTGATGTTTGAGTTTAGAAGAAACCGTGTTCGGTAACTTCACACATGCCAAACATTTCCAGTCGACTATGTAACGAGCTTAAAATTTCTACAAGCCAACTGATGCTGGTACAGACCGAAAGCTGAGAATAAAAACATCCATGAGGGCAAAAATAACTTTCAAAGAACAATAAGTCATTAATAATAATAAAAAAAAATTAAAAACCAAAAAAAAAAAAAAAGAAGAAGAAGAAGAAGTGAGAAATATTTCAGTTATACTTAACCTTTCTGCAATAAAAATACGTATGTACATTTCACAGGGAATTTTTGCATGGGTATATAATTTTATTCTTCATCACATAACATAAGCACATGACAAATTTGCTCTATTTCGAATGGTGCTTGCCAAAATAAACACTTTAAAAACGTCTGTTTTCATTGCACCACATTTTTGTCAGAATGAGAAATGGCTGTGTTTCAGAGCTACTTCAGCTAAAATACAGGTTGTTGCTGCTGTGTGCTGATTCAGATTTGATAACAAGTTAAGTATTGGATTAAAAATTGGGGTCAGATGATCTCTAACCTCTGAGTCTCATTCAGTGTCGTCTTTTGGTTTCAGTCAATGTTTTGTCACTTTTCTATGGAACATAACAGTGACGTTCACAATGCAAATCCAAGTTTTTTTTATATCAGTCTGAATGTCCCAATTCTGATCTTTTCACCCCCCAAAAAATCCTATTTGTGCCACTTTCACATGTGGAAGCAAATCAAACATGTATCTGATAGTTTTCAAAGGATCTTGCTACATTTCAACTGAGTTTTATGTCTTTAACGCGAAACATGCCTCATATTTCTGCACCAGAAGAAGCCAGACACGATAAAGACGGACGTAAACAATGGCTGAAAATTACAATTATAAGCTCATAAAAGCAGTTTGTATCAGTGAAGCCGTCACAACAATCCCACCACTGTTGGCTCCAACTGTGCATCCAAACACACTTCCCAAAAAAATCTGCAGTCAGTGTATCTTTTGTTCATCAGATCCAGCAGGTTGACTTCACAACAACAGACACACATTTATTCTAGCAGAAGAGAAAATCAAGTTACATTAAATGAAATACAATAAATAACCTTAAACAAACTACAGAGATGTAACTCCCAATGAACAGTTGGCAGCAGTTAACAGTTGTAAAATTGAACATAGCCGAAATGCACATTAATCATAATAAAAGTTAAAAAATCAAGGAAAATATGTCAAAATTACACATGAAACACTCCATATGACTAAATTGATCTAAAATACATGTTAAAATATATTTATTGTGAAGAAAACACAGAGTTAATCCTACCAAAGTTACAGAACAGCAACAGACAAATGGTTGGTAACCACCAACCATCAGCATAACAAAACTTAACACACCAGTAAATGTCTGGAGAAAAAAAACAAAATGCATTCATAGAACACATAAAATTTTTTTGACAAATTCCACATCTATAATAATGTTAAAACTGCTACAAAACGCACCATTGTTATGATTTTAATTCTAATCTTATTATAATCTTATGGCAACACTGTCGGCTGCCATTGCTGAGTAACTTTAAAATTGATCCAAAGGCCCATGTGATGTTGTTTTTCTCCAAACTAATCAAATTAATTTGGATGCAAATATGAATTTCAAGGAGCTGATTTGCATGAAAGTGGCACAAAAAGACGTGCGTTTTGTTTTCAAGGGTTGAGCGATGTGTTGTCAGGAGCTACCAGAGCATCTGACAGTGAGTGAAGCTCATCAGACACATAAGAATTCATGGAGTTTTGACATTTTCACTTTTCATGATGCCAAAACATTGGACATACTAATGGACGCCCACATTCGTCTAATCATCTCACACCATGTTGTAAAGACTCTGGCCCACGTACCGCACAGCGCACAAAGCAACTACCCTTACTATGTTTACTAATGCGTCTGAGTCATCCTTTGTGTCTGCTGAACAGCTCTGACTGCTCTAAGTGAGGAGCAGTCAGAGCTGATCAATCAGGCAACTTTCAAGCTGCCTGATTTTACGGTTCCTCTGTGAAACCAGCACTGCCCTCTGGTGGCCATTCTACGCATCTCAGCTTCTTGCTTACAGGCATTTTGACCAGAGGCTTGAAAGTTCAACCCCTTCCACAATTACAGGTGTTATATTTTACTACAATTAATCTATCTCTTGAAACTTTTAGATAAAAACAACTACAAGTCAGAGATTTGCGTGGAAAATTTCAGATTTGAAAATGTATGGATGGGAATCAATAATAAAAAAAAAATGCTAAAATATTAAAGTAGCATATTTTGAATGATGCAACATAAGCTGTCATTCTCAGGTTTAAATCTAAAAATTGTTCCAATTTAATAGCAATGGCAATTAAACTGGATTTCTGTAGCTTGAGCAAATGTTCGTATTATTGCGCCACTTTCCTGTGAGTCAAGTTTGCCGTTTGGAAACGTAAAACCAGGTCAGAAGGATTAAATATTGAGAAACAAATAATCCTCTGTGTTTATCAGAAGCTAAACTATTTGGTTTCCAAACTTTGGCAGCAGTGGCAATAAAAGTACAATGGCTGCTCACATGCATGGGGGCGAATCATGTGGAATTTGTCTCCCCCTAGTGGTTGCAACAAAACACTCCATTGTGGGACAGAAAAACTCAAAACTTTTCTGCTGCAAGAAAGACGCATTAAGCGTAGAAAAATATGGAATTACAACCGAAAATGAATAATAAACTACATATACAACTCAAAATTATTTTTATTTATAAGATAATCATAAAAATGTAGATTAAAGGGAGTTACATATTTTCTTCTCAATCCACTTGCTCTGGAAAAATCATTTAATTTGATCAGACTTATCTTTATTTATTGAGGCATATTTTAGAAATACAAAATTTCCCACTCTTGACTAAAATAGTTTTGTTTTGATTTCTTAGATTATTGTCCAAAAAAAATTTAAAGAAAAATTTAAACTTCACATTTTTAATGTTTTTTTTTTCTAGAAAATACCTGAGCTCTTTATAGCAACTTTTCAGACTCTGAATTTTCCAAGTTTTCTTGAGAAAATTTCAAATATTAATCCGAGTTTTTTTAAAATTTATTTACTTGACTGTTCAAAACAACTGTTGAAATTTCTTTTTTTTTATTTTTTTTGTCAAGAAAATTTCTGAGATTAATCGGGTTTTGAAACTTTCTGGAGGAAAAGTACTCCTTTATTTATTTATTTATTTATTTATTTATTTATTTATTTATTTATTTATTTATTTATTTATTCATTCATTTATGTATTTATTTACAAAAGGCCGTCATATGTCGTCGTAGGTTTGAATACTTTTGTCAAGGAGTAAAAACTTTTTGCATGCAGATTTAAATTAACTGGAAAAACAGCTATAATTATGTGCAATATGTCGGAATCTATTTCTTAATGTGATTTTTTAAAAATCAATTTCAAAAGTAAAAAAAAAAAAAAAAAGTTAATCTTCTCTCCTGCTGACCCAGTTCATACTCTGTGACCCAGAGTGTAAATTGGGTCACAGGCAGGAAACAGGAGAAACTGGCGCAGAGACTTTGGCCGTCCGGTTTCTCTTGGTTCCTCTTTCCCTCACCTGTCAGGTGAGTTCAGCCCCCTGCTGCTCTGCTCTGCTCTGCTCTGCCTGCGCCGCGCAGACTCTGACACAACCGGGAGGCGTGGAGGAAACACCGAGCAAGAGAGTCGATCGTTTCACCGGAGGAAGCTTCCCGGCTCGGTTCCACTCATGGCCCGGTTCTAGAAACTTTGCGCAGCTCAAGATGTTCTCCTTCCTGCGCTCAGGTGAGTTTTAGCTCAACTGAACAGACATTTCTCTGCTTTACGGGAAAACCTCCGAGGCGAGTTTCTTCCTGTCATTAGTTTATTTTTAGACTTTTATTACAGGAATGGATTAGGTGACGAAGTTCATGCTTGTTTCCTGTAATAATGCTTTTAAATTGTCTCCGGTTTGCTGTCCGGTGCAGAAAATGTATTTTTATGGCTCCACTCAGCAACAAAAAGAGGTTTTAAGTCATAAACACCCACATAACAGAACAATAGTAGCTGATATTAGTGAAGTATAAATGTATTGATAAATTACAAGAGGTGTTGGATTCCCGTTAGAAAATGTCCATCTGTTATATTTATAGTTATATTTTAGAGTTTAAAGTGTGAGGTTCACTCCGTGATGTTAAGGGTTTTTGACTAGTTCCAATGAAATTACAACTTGGGATTTTAAAACATATATATATATGAACTTTAAATATCAGCAGGATCTTTGTGTGTTTAATTCAGATAATAAAAATCAGTCGTTGGCCTTAGAAACAAGTCGTTTATTTAACTTTATTAAAAGTGAAATGCAAGTTGTTTTTCTTTTAAATCTAAAATAAAAATAAACATAAAATCAGAAACTGGCAGTTTTCGTATATCAGCCCAACAGGTACTAATGTTAAAATACAAAACTCCAAATAACTATATAACATTAATATATTTGCTAAATGTTTTATATCATAGTGTACCTAAATATCCAAATATTGCTCCAAAGTCCTCCAGACCACTAGAGGGAGTGGAGCAAATCAAATTGAAACAGACACTCAGGAAAGATAGAATGATATACAATGAGACGTCAAAAAGAAAGTTGGTTGAAGAAAGAAATTCTGCGTCATGATTCATGTACTTTTCAAACTTACAGTCTGATACATAATTATAGAACAGCAGCATGTTTATATAGGTAATATTACCTACTCTAGACTCCCCCTAGTGGTCTGGAGTACTTCTGAGAGTTTGCAGCATTTCATTATTCCTGTCAAGTTCACTTTGACTTGCTAAGGAAAATTCTGTTTTGGGTTGGCCAAGTCAAAGTCCAGATTAAAATCCACCTGAGATGTGGAGGCATGACTTCAAACCAACCCTCGATTCTCAAAAACCCTCAAGTTTGGTTTAATTACAGTTAAATAACTAGCTAACTAAATATTTAGCTCTGAGCTAGCTAAATATTTAGTTAGCTAGTTATTTAGCTAAACTCTGAGATAGCTACATATCTAGCTAACTCAGAGTTTAATAGCTTGCTAAATATTTAGTTTGGAGCTATTTAGCTTTCTAATTATGTACTTTGGTAGCAAGCTAAATATTTTGTGGTAAAACTTACCTTTGTCACTCAAATATTTAGCTAGCTCAAAGCAAAATATTTATCTTGCTAAGTAAATATTTAAGAGGCAAACTAAATATAAAAAATTTAGTTTGATGCTATTTAGCTTTGTAACTACATGTTTTAGTAGCTAGCTAAATATTTACTTAAAAAAGTAAATATTTTTCTCAAAAAATTAGCTAGCTCAGAGCTAAATATTTATGTTACCGACTAAATATTTAGTTTGCTAATTAAAAGTGTTTAGGTTTAACGAATGGAGACATTAATAGATTTCTGCAGAACTTGAAGGCAGGATTGGAGACTCCTGGCTTCAAATAGCATCAGCCCACATTTCCACTGCGGGACGGTGCCATTTGGTGTCAGTTGGTGCCATTTGGTGCCAGTTGGTGCCAGTTGGTGCCAGTTGGGTCCTCGGACATTGAACACCCAACTAATTTGTACTCCTTGTGGTTCATGTTCTGAAGCGGTTCTGTCTGAGGAATTGGAGATCTTGTTAGTGCAGTTCAGACTCAGTTCCTTTGTCATTTAAACATGGAGTTTCTTTAAATTCCTTAAATTGTTTCTTGGTGGCTTGTAAAAGAAGAAAGTCGCTGCTTCCAGAGACTTTGTCACTTAAATAAGACCAAAATGTCCTACAACAAAAATGGCTGCTGGGAATTAAAAACATTCAAAACAATCACAAAGCAGTGTCATCAATGTCATCAATAGGTCTGTCACAGATACATTTTGCTGGATGATAAATTGTCTCAGAAGTTATAACGATAAAGGATAATTTTGTTGTTTTGAGAATATTTTTATAATAATATGAGAAGAATGTCATAATAATGCAAGAACACATTCTGAAGAATGAATAAACTTTAAACTCTAATGAACAAATAACCAAAATAAGCAAATAAAACAACAAATAAAATCTGAAAACAAAATTGTCCTAAAAAAAGGGCTAGTTGAGACAAAAGCTCCAAAGTGAAGGCTTTTATCATCCAGTTTTTGATGAAAAACTTTCTACTCTTTGGTAGAAAGAGAAAACAAGAAGAGAAAAATGATAAATCATGAAAATGGAAATTAATGAGCTTGTTTTAAGTCCTCAATAAACAATAGATGCACGAATGAATAAACTCACTAATTTGCCACATTCTGCATGCAGATTTTTTATTTATTTTGCAAATGCAAAATTCAGCAAGTCGTTTTGCATTAATAGGTATGTCTCTCTTGAAAAAGAGATTTTTAATCACAATAAATAAAGGCTACATACATTTTAGCAACATGATTTTTGGAGCAACACTATTCCTTAGTAAAACATGAATGAATATAAAGATGCATAAAGTTAAAATAATTGTTTTTATTCTGGTGAAAAGTAAAAATATGGAATAAGAATAAATTACAGTTGTTTTGGTGAAATAATGTAACTTTTCTTCTCCCTGACTGAACAGTTGAGATGAAAAGTGTTTTCTCACGGCTCTGTGTTTGTGTAGGGTTTCGTTTTGTGTGTGCAGTAATTTTTATTCTTGGATTTAAATCCAATTTAATTACCGGGTTGCTTCCAGGCAGAAATCCCCCGCCTGAGAACATCCACATCTCCTCTCTGCCGCCCAGCATTCCCCTGGATCCAGAACCTGACCTGCCGGGCCAACAAGGTGATTATCTTTCATTTTAAGCAATGCAAATCCTTCATTTATGATTAAGATGCATCATTTCCGCATATTGACGCAAGCTGTTGGTATTTACGCAAAGTTTTCAGATTCTGGAATTTGAAATTGGCTTTGTAAACAAAGTTTTACTTGCTTACATAAAGACTGCAACTAACAATTATTTTATTAACTATTTGTTCTGACGATTAATCAATTAATCGTCAGAACAAATAACATCAACACTTTCTACTTATTTATCACTTAAACCCTTAAGCCTTTTATACAATATTAGGTATGCATTAAAATGTCAATATAAACAATACATTTTATTCCTTTTTTTCAGTAAGAAAATGAAATTTTGATAATAACATTCTATGAGTGAATCTGAACAGGGTGAAGCAAAACTTATGCTCCTTGAGATACACATTTTTTGTTCTTCTCAAATGCAAAATCTAGATATTTTTGGTTTACTTACTGTTCTGAATATGTTGATTTTTTTTCAGCAAATGGTGCTTCTTGAGTCTGTATTCTCCAATTGGTGATTAATCAATTTCTAAATTAGTTGATGGTTATTTAATTAATGCCCAAAGAAGAAAAAGAAGAAGACAGGAAGTTGAAGCATCGTAGCGTTTGGGTTTTTATCTTGGGAGGATTTTTATCTTGAGCCCTTTTAACAAACTGTTAACATTTAAATAGACTTTCTGATGAACTTGTTGATATTTCCCCAGACGACTCTGTGAAAAACCAGGAGAAAACCGTCATCCAGACCACACACACTCACCGCGGATCGTCCACGCCTTCGGTTTTCCTCCAGAACCGCAGCAATGAACCGGCGCCGACCACATACTTTGAGCAGAAAGTCCCTGTTCCTGAGGAGGACACTGAGGTAACCTAAACCAACCTGCTTATTTCATTTAAAACTTTTTAAACTTTGCAGCTTGTATTTCTCCTACAGAGACCGTTCAGTCTGCGTAAACTCTGGGCCTTCACCGGGCCCGGGTTTCTGATGAGCATTGCCTACCTGGACCCGGGAAACATCGAGTCTGACCTGCAGTCAGGAGCTAAAGCTGGATTTAAGGTAACAGAAAAAAAATTCAAAGTTTTCACATCTTCTAATAAAACAACAGTGCCTTCCTTCATAAAACAGGTGAAAGTTGACATTATTTTGTTAAAATGTAAATTTCTAAGTCATGCCAGGTGTTTTAAAGTAACATTCAGGTTTGCACTCAGTCAACACAGAGACAGAAACATGTAAAGAGAAATTATTATGACCAGAAAATCAAAATTCAGTTTCATGATTACAGTAAGAATATTGAGAAAAAACAGAAATAATTTCTTGAAGAGAAGATATTTTCTGGTGACTTTTTCTGCAAACAGTGCGTCTGCAGAAAGTTTATATGCAAAGTCAGAACATTTGTTTGGTTATTTAGTCTGATGAGTATAAAGTTTCCAACTTGTTTACATGCAGCAGAGCAGGTATTTATATCAGTCGCATTTCAGCTTTAATGTTGACAAACTTTTTCATTTTTATTATTTGTCATTTTCTCATTGTTTAGATGTTTTTCTCATCATTTCCATCATTTTTATTTTTCATATCATTTATTCTAATCATTTTGGAAATCCACATTTTCACTCGTTATTTTGACTTATTGTTATTTTTTTCTTATCTTCTCCTGATTTTCACATTTTTCTCATCGTTCTGATCATTTCCACTTTTTCTCTTTATTTTCTTAAAATCTCAACATTTCCACATCATTTTGACTTTCATTGTTATTTCTTTTAATCTCATCATTATGATACATCATTTTCCTTTTTGCTAATCATTTTGACATTTCACCACCATTTCTTCTAATAATTATCTTCACTTCTTTGACATTAAATTTTTTTCCTCATTTTTATCTGATCAGTTTGACATTTTCTTTTTGGTTTGATTTTTTTCATATTTAAACTTTGTTCTAGTAGCTTTTGTGGGGAAAATGTACCTATTATATTTACTAGATCATGCTTTTTACTTTTGCTTGAGTAATTTTATTATAAAGTATTTCTACTCTTACTTGCGTAAATCTTTTCTATTTTCTATCCATTGAGTGAAAAACAAACAAGTTTTAATCAAAAATTCACCAAACTCAGACAAACACCTGCAGTTTCTGTTAAAGTTTCAAAAGTTTTATTGAAAGAAACTGATTTGGATAAAAAAATTATTTTGTCTAATTTTGTTGTTTTTTGTTATTTATGTGAATTATTGTCCTTAAAATATCAACATTTCTACGTTATATTTTGGTCTGTCTGATGATTTTTTTCAATCAAATGATTGATAATTTGATCAGTTACTTGAGCAGACTTTTTACCAAATAGTTTTTTACTCTTGCTTGAGTAATTTTTTGGACGGCTTCTTTGTATTTTGACTTGAGTAAAGTCATGTTGAAGTGGAGCTGCTCTGACCTGAGTATAATTCTCGGATGCTGTTTCTCCTCCCTTCAGCTCCTCTGGGTGTTGCTGCTGGCCACCATCATCGGCCTGCTGCTGCAGCGGCTGGCGGCGCGGCTCGGTGTCGTCACCGGGATGCACCTGGCTGAAGTCTGCAACCGCCAGTACCCCACTGTGAGACAAGAAAATTAAAATCAAATTAAAATCTTACACTAGAATGCATTGGCAATTCATTGTTTATAAATAACTATGATTTTTGCTTTATTTGTCCAAGTCTATCCTGTGACTTTACTTCTTTTAATTAATTTATTAAACTTGGCTAAATGTAGCGTTTTCATGAACATAACTCACTAAATGTACTTTTGACATAACTCAATGAATTTTGTTAAATTTTTTCCAATCGACGCCTAAAAAATAATAAAGTAAAACTCTTTTTAAGGGCACATTCACACCAGCCCTGCTTAGTCCGCTTCAGTCCAACTCCACTTTGTTTGCCTAAAAGGTTTGTAACTCTGGTCCGTCTACAAACCTCGTCTCCGTTCGTTTAAAGTGAACTCTGGTGCGTTTCGAATACGTATGTAAATGCCAAGCAGACTGGAGACCGCTGAGAAAGCAGGAAGTACACCAAGAGGTTTGCCACATGTTCTGGGTTGGACTAAGATGTGGACTTTGACTGGGCCATCCTAAATCATTAATATGCTTGTTTCCTTCATGTTTTCTGCCTGCGATGCAGAATTCAGGCGAACTCGCTGACTTCTCCATGTTTTCCATGAAGGTGCCCAGAATCCTGCTGTGGTTGATGGTGGAGCTGGCGATCATCGGCTCCGACATGCAGGAGGTCATCGGCTGCGCCATCGCGTTCAACCTCCTGTCCTCTGGCAGGTGTGGCAGTGTTTTTCAAAGTGGGGGCCACCAGAGGGCGCTAGAAGGGAGACAAATATTTATTTTGAACAAGTAAAATGTGAGAGAAAAAATAAGAAAACAAAAAAATACATGCAACATGATAGTAAGTAAACATAAAAACATAAACAAACTTCCTTATCCAGTCCAGAAATGAGTATGAAGAAGACAAGGCTTATTAAATCTTTTTCCAAATGTCTCATCTATTGGTATACATATTTACACATCAACTTTTTTGGATTTGGGAATCTGTTTTTTCAGCATTTATTATAAAATTTAAGTTAAAATAACACTGAAAATGAAAATAGAAATAGTGTATATTGTCCCACGCAGGGAAAATTTAGAAAAAAGTTGTTTATATTCTCATTTTCTGATTTGCTGCCAGTCAAATTTATCAAGTTGCTGTGCTCCTCAAACTGGCATAGCAAGCATAAAATGGAGATTAAATAACATTTGATGGGATAAATACAAAAAATTACCGTAATTCCCAGACTATAGAGCGCACCTGATTATAAGCCGCACCCAGTACATTTTTAAAGGAAAAACCATTTTGTACATACATAAGCCGCA